>PVIH01012159.1:7977-65027 GCA_004025045.1 Sigmodon hispidus
AGCAGAGGGAATGAGCTTCTGGAGACCATGGTACCCCTGCCTCCAAGATGTGGCTGCAGCAGAGGGAATGAGCATCTGGAGACCATGGTACCATTGCCTCCAAGATGTGGCTGCAGCAGAGGGAATGAGCATCTGGAGACCATGGTACCACTGCCCCCAAGATGTGGCTGCAGCAGAGGGAATGAGCTTCTGGAGACCATGGTACCCCTGCCTCCAAGATGTGGCTGCAGCAGAGGGAATGAGCTTCTGGAGACCATGGTACCACTGCCTCCAAGATGTGGCTGTAGCAGTTTTTGCTGCTGTTGCAGCAGCAGTGGTGGGTGTCAAGCACAGGTCTGGAATGTGGCTGGAAACCAAAGCCACTCCAATCCGTTTCCCTATATTGACCAGTGGATTTCTCTCACAGCTGATGGAAAGCAGACACATGCTTCAAGACTTGGTCCCAGGAAGTGTTCCTAATAGCTACAATTGTAACTTTTAGCTCTTCAATAAGAGCCTTCAAGTCTTACTGGGGTTCTTGGTCAGATTTGTACCCTGAGCATCTAGAGGACAGAAATCTCTAGAATGCAGAGGTTCCAAGAGCCATGTGTTCAATTCCAGGTCTGCCCAGATGTCTTCAGTTAGAAAGCCTACCATGTCAGAACCTGGACCCAGACTGGGTGGGTCAGCATATCTGACACCAGAAAGCTGAGGCAGGGAGTAAGAACAGAGCAATGCAAAGACACCTGAGGATCCCATTGTTTGACAAGGTAATTAAACTTTGCCCTGGAGAATCAGAGATCAGACAAGAGTTGGGTACATCATACATCTTAGTTTCTACTGGCAACAATCCATGAGCACTCACCAAGGGACAAATTCAGATTCATTAGATCTCCATCTCTCAACATCTTTACTCAGCATTGGTAAAACCTATAAACTCTTAGAATAAGTGTTCTAAAATCCATTAAATGATTTTTTCAGTCATAAATTACTTTTATCTGGATCCACAGGGGTTGATGAACCCAAGTCAGTGAGTCCCAAGAGGGTGATGAGAGGGGGATGGAAGATGTTTTCTTTTTCTTTTTTAAAATTTATTTATTTAGCTTTATTTATGTGCATTGGTATGAAGGTGTCAGATCTCTGGAACAGGAGTTACAGACAGTTGTGAGCTGCCATGTGGGTGCTCAAATTAAACCCGGGTCCTCTGGGAGAGCAGCCAGTGCTCCTAACACCATCTCTCCAGCCCGGGAGATGTTTTCTAAAGGAGTCTCTAGGCCTAAACAAAACTGTCAATGGAAAGCTGATACAACTGCACTTTTTCTCAAAGCACTTTCAATTCTCCCTGGAGCCACTTGACAACTTGTACCAGTAGGAAAGACAGGCATCATACAGAAACATCTAACACTGAGTATTTCTGACATCATCTAAATAACAGTTCACTTGAGTTACCATGGCAAGTTTGTTACAACAGGGATGGAAACAGGAACTGCTATCCTGGTGGTTTGAGACAAAGGGGCCCCAAAGGGCATGGCACTGTTAAGTGTGGCCTTACTAGAGGAGATATGGCCTTGGTGGAGAAGTGTCACTGTAGGGGTGGGCTTTGAGGTTTCCTATGCTCAGGATACTGCTCAGTGTCAGCTGACTTCCTGAGTCACCATATAGGACCCTCAGCTCCAGCACCACATCTGCCTGCACCCTGCCATGCTACTAAACTGAACCTCTGAAACTGTAAGCCAGACCCCCTCAATTAAATGTTCTCATTTTAAGGATTGCCATGGTCATGTCTAGTGAGTAGAGACAGAGAAATTGAAAATGCCCTATCTAAATGCCATCCCAGGCAAAGAATGTCACTCAAAATGCCAATAGGTAGCTAAGGGAAGTAAAGTTCCTTTGTCCAAGAATTAAAGTGTGTGGATTCAGAACCCAAAACTTCATCTTTATAACAAGATGTCTGCTAAAGTTTCTGAGAGAAAAAATAAAGTATTGTGCACAGAACACAGGAAAGGGCTTAAGATCACAGAATGCACAGAAGACTCAAGAACACCCTTCAGTGTTACCAAACTGCTCCTAGGTACAGCCTCCTGAGTGATGGTTCTCAACCTGTGGGTTATAACCCCTTTGGGGTTAGCATATCAGATGTCCATTATTCACAGCAGTAGCAAAATTAGTTATGAAATACCAACAAAGTAATTCTATGGCTGGGGGTCATCACAACATGGGCAACTGTATTAAAGGGTCACAGCATTAGGAAGGTGTAGCCTTGAGCGTTTAGTTCTTTGAGGAGTTTTCCATCCTCATTTCTGGTGCAACAGCGGAAGACTCACTCCTATTGGCTTATGCAGCACCGACTAGCAAAACAGGAGTAGTGTTTCAATAATGTTCCCATAGGCTCTTACGTTCAAATGCTTAGTCACCAGGGAGTGGAACTGTTTGAAAAAGAATGAGGAAGATGGCCTTGTGGAAGGAAGGGGTATCATTGGGAGTAAGCTTTGAAGTTTCAAAAGCCAGTGTTCATGCCAGGCCCAGTGATGTAAAGCTCTCAGCTACTTTTCTAGTACCATGCTTGCCTGCCTGCCTACATCTACATGGTAATGGAAAATCCTCTGAATGCAAGCAAGCTCCCAATTAAACACTTCTTTAAGAGCTGCTGTGGTCATGGAATCTTTTCATTGCAAAGAACAGTAACTAAGACAAGGAGGGCAAAAAAAAAAAAAAAAAAAAAAAAAAAAAAAAAAAAAAAAAAAAAAAAAAAAAAAAAAAAAAAAAAAAAAAAAAAATCTGACTTTGCTTTCCAACTTGCAATTGCAAGTAATTTCCACCTTAAATTACTAAGAACTGCCAAGTTTTTGTTTTCTGTTTCTAAATGCCCCTTAACTGGAGAAGACAGTCCATGCTAGTCTCAGAATTCAGGGCAGAAAGGTTGGAGGCTTGTACCAAGTTCAAGACCAGCTTGACCTCACAGTAGTTTTATATGGTCTTCAGGTATAACATAATGGTGACAAGTTTTGAGGGAGGGGGGTGTACACAGAATCAAAAATTATTTACAATATACAGAAGTGCTAAGTTATACAAGCTATACTCACAAAGATATAAGGAAAACATTAGGGCTGGGAATGTAGCTCACTTGATTTGCATGTGCAGGGCCCTGAGAGGTTCAATGTCCAGCACCACAAAATAAAAATCCCTCAGTACCTCCAAATATTGGTTTCTGTCTCGGGTTTTATAATATGTAAGGTCCACTGATTGAGAAAGATGGCTCTCAGCAAGTTAGTTACCTGTTGATGTCTGCAGCACTGAACAAAGGCTCCATGATTCAACATAGGCCAGAAAAATAAACATTTGTTTTTTAACATACTGTAGTAAGAATTTGCTTCAAGATATGTCCTGAGTCTAGGGGGAACTATGTATTTTCTAAAGCGTAACAGCTTTCCCCAAAGTTTGCTCTCATTTCCCACACCCTGCAAGCCCCTCCTCTGTCTTGGTCTTCATTAGAGGAGGCTTCTTATGCCCCCTTAATCTCAAAATGAACAAAATTTAATCCTACAGATAAGAATGACCATAAAAGGCACAAATTAATTCCTGTTGTTATAGTATTATTACAGTTTTTTTGTTTGTTTGAGACAGGGTCTTTCTAAGCTGTCTGTCCTGGAACTCACTATGTAGACCAGGCTGGCCTTGAACTCAAGATCCCAGTGCCCTGGCCTCCTGAGTGCTGGGATTAAAGGCATGACTACTACACACTGCTGCTCTAACATTAAAGAAACGGAGCATCTGCTTGTCAGCAGACAGTTAACCCCATTTCCAGTCTGTTAGCATAGCTTCTTCATTGTTATTCAAAACAAGAGCATTCCAATACAATAAATGTGACATAAGTAAGTCATAGGGTTCACTGACCCCTGCCACAGAGTCATTACAAAACACTCAGTCTCACTTTTGAAACTGGCATTTAATTGTAGTAAACCCATAATGGGGTGAGTCAAAAAGCAGATCTCTCCAAAACATAGTACATTGTCTTCTCTTTTTCTATTCAGTGAAACTTAAAACTATACAGAAAAGTTTAATTATATAACAAATACTTAGCTAAGTCTTCTTAACTTGTAACTTTGGGTAGATCTATACACTGAGAGCCAAAAGCAGCATTCTCTGTTAGTTTACACATAGTAATGAAAGCCTGGCTCTGGTATTAAAAGCATAGGAGAGATTTTTAGCTGTACTCGGATTACCTATGAAACTCCTGTTAAGGAAGGATATCATTTTTGGAGGTGGTATACCCACAAAAATTCCCTATGTCCTAGTAACTAGCCTTCCACATCTGCTCATAGAGGCAACCCCAAGTAAGCTTACAAAGACAGGAAATTAGGAGAGGGGCTTCTTGGGAAGACAAAAGAGAGGGGAGATGAGAACAACTAAAATGCATTACGTTCATGTATGAAACTGTCAGAGGATTTTTAAATAGCCTCTGAATAAAACAAATTGACCTACTTCTGGGCTCAACAAAAAAAGAGAAAATAATCTCATTTTTCTAAAAGTCTTTGGAAACAGAATGAAAACAGGTCAGTTAAACACCATACAGAAAGTAAACAACTCTGCCTGGGGATACTAAAAAAATGACATAGGAGGCAGGCAGTGTCTGGAGAACAAAGAGTAACTCCAACCCTGCTACCATACTGTGACTGCTGTCTACCCCTTTCTGAAATACAGAAATCCATCCCACCCTACCACGGAGGCCAGTCTAGCAGAGTATACACAGGCAATGAAAACAGTTCCTAAAACAGTACAGCTGTGAATGTCTCGGTTAGGGTTCTATTGCTGTGAAGACACAGCTACTCTTATAAAGAAAACTATTTAGTTGGGACTGACTTACAGTTGGTTCAGAGGTTTAGTTACTGTCATCATGGTGGGAAGCACGATGGCTCATAGACAGACATGGTGCTAGAGAAAGCAGTAGCTGAGAGCTTGACAGGTCAGCAGAGGTGAGACACTGGATCTGACTTCCGCATCTGAAACCTCAAAGCCTGTCCACAGTGACATGCTCCTTCAAACAAGGCCACACCTCCTTCCTAATAGTGCCATTTCCTAAGAGTCTATGGGGTCCATTTTCATTCAAACCACCACAAAGAGGCTTAGCCCAATTAAAGCTGGCAGCACATAACCTGGCTGGATGGCACATTTAATTAAGAAGAAATATTTTTTTTAAAGTTTTGTATGCGTAAGTATTTTGCCTGCATGTACTGTGTTTGCCTAGAGCCTACGAAGCTCAGAAAAGGGCATTCTCTCCCTTGAAATGGAGTAAACAGATGGTTGAGCCACCATGTGGGTGTTGGGAATCAAACCCAGGTCTTCTGAAAGAACAACAGTCCCCAAACACATTTAACTGTTTATTCTGCTTTAAGTTGGGTTAGGGTTAGGGTCACATCTGACTAAATAATGTAGCACTTACAGCCTGTTTTTACACAATACACTATGCTAGTAATGCAAAACAATGGAGAGATATGATTCTACTTAGCTTCATTTTTTTTTTCTGGAGGTAGAATGAAACATTCCCTATAAACAACAGGAACTGAGGATCAAATCAATGATGAGAATTGTCCAAGGTTGCAACAGAAACCAGACTGGGATCTAGGAATGAGAATCAAGTTCATGATTTTTTGCTCTATTAACTATGTTCTCAAACAGCACTAAATACCAGAGCAGCAAGTTACCTTATTCTGAGATAAGATTTTGCCCATGCTGGTTTCCAACTTGCATCAATCCTTTCTGCCTCAGTTTCTGAAGTTTCTGGGATTATAGGCATGCTCCACCATGCTCGGCTAAAAATAGCATTTTGTTGTTGTTGTTTTGAGAAACTGTAGTATGTTGGCAAAAACAAAATTCTCATGGTACTTAAGACATATACGCAAATAAAAACCAGACTGCCTAGCATAGCTAAGGCCTGGTGTTCACAGCAGCTGCAGGCAGTGCAAAGGCAGACCATCCCATATTCCAGCTCTCAAAAACCAGGCCTCTGAGGAGCAAGAACTAGTAGCACAATGAGGGGGAGTGGGCGGATGGTCTTCCAGAGGCGCCTTCCAGACAAGTCAGTCACTGCAGCACGCTCAGCTTCCACAGGCGTCGCTGGTCCATCTTTGGAGGCATATAAGTCCCAGCATCTGAAAGCAAGAATAGAAGGGAAGTGATAATGGCCTCCTACCCTCATAACACTATAGGGGCAAAGCAAGCAGAGCCTGGAGGCCCTACCCAGAGAAGAGGGAGAGCATCAGGCTGCAGACATGTTCATTAGGTGATTCTGTAAATAGGGACAAGTAGTATTCTTTTGTTTTTTAAAGTTTTTAGATGTGTTTTATGTATGTGAATGTTTTGTCTGAATATATATATCTACATCATATGTACACAATGTCCTTGGAAGCCAGAGAGAAGACTGAATCACAGGGTTGGATGGTTGTAAGCCACTCTAGGTTAACCAACCCCGGTCCTCTGTAAGAATAAGTACTCTTTACTACCAAGCCATCTCTCCAGCCCTGCAGTCTACATTAAAAAAAAAAAAAAAAAAAAAAGTCAAATTGTACACCTAAGATCTACATTGTACCATGTTTGAAAATTTTCTGTTTTAAGAATAAAATAAAACATGGCAGTATATAAGAGCAAGTCAAGCGAATGACAGAAAGCAAAATAGAATTCTATGGACAGGATGGTTAACAAAACAAGACTTTTTAAGAAGTAAAGCAGAAAGTAGTTTCAGGTGGGGATTTCGTCATTAAAACCCAAAACTTCGGTATTTCTCCCTTTAGACTTTAAGACTCTCTTATCTGACTTGGAATCATATATAGAAAGCACAGATGTGAAAAAAAGCATATATAAGGAGCCAGGTGGTGGTGCTCACCTTTAATCCCAGCACATAGGAGGCAGAGGCAGGGGGATCTCTGAGTTCCAGGCTAGCCTATTCTGCAGAGCTAGTTCTAGAACTGCCAAGGTTACACAAAGAAATGATGTCCTGAACCACCCCCAAAAAGAGTATATATAAGGCTGTTTCTCTCAGTATTTGCTAATAATTAAATTTCTGGCAGTATATCTGCATATGTACAATTGAAAATTATTTAAAAATATTTAACAATATAACAAAAATCGAGAATTTTTAGACTATAATTTTATATTTTATACAAACACATACTTATACACACATAAATTAACTACAAATTGCCAGATTATAGGCCTGTGTCACCATGCCTGTATCAAATTTAATTTTCTTTAATATACTTTGCAATCCAGATTTTTCTACTGACAATGCAGTTTCTAATTACCTGTGTTTACTATGCCCAGAAATTTTGATTATAAAAGAATATCAATACCAAAACAGAGTTAAACAGGGACCATAATTTCATGGTGGCTAAAGCTTGCATGAGATTTTATCTTCGCATGAGATTTTATCTTTAAATACAATGTAATTACAAATATATTTGATTCTAGAGTTAACCAAGAATAAGTATAAAATGTGTGGTAATATATATTTTTAATAAAAAGTCTGGTGTACAAAGCCTGGTTCCAGGACAGGCAGGCCTGTTACACAGAAAACCTTGTCTTGAAAAAACAAGAAAAACAAAAATAACAAAGGCCGGAGAGATGACTCTGTCCTCTGATATTCCCAGACCATTTTTATTAAATCTACAATCTACCCAAACTTTGGGTAGGAGAGTGATGACTTGGACTGACTCATAGCAAAAGAGGATGTGTTTTACATTTTCATGTTTGAATTTCATGAGGCAAAAACAATCATTTTAATAAAATATTTTGAAGACTCTCAAGTGAGGCTTTCCCAGTCAGATCCCCTTCGGAAGCACTCAAAACCATAAAATCCAGCTTTGAGTCTAGAACTTTCCCTATACCATTTCAGTGTGTCATGAAATCCTCCATTTCTTCAAGGCCTGCAATCAGCCAGTGCTGCTGGACAGCACCAAGCATGAGACCAGCACAGCGAATAACCCGCAGCGACACCAATGCCTCGGTGATGTGAGGATGTTCACACCACTGTTAGCTGAGGAAGGCAATGAGTTATTTGAACAGAACTAACTTAGTGGATAGTTTTTGCTGGCTACTCTTAAATTACAGCCTTCCTCCTTTCTACCCATTGGAATTTCAATGTAAAGCCACCAGCCCTACACATAACCTCTGCATTTAAACAGCTAACCCAAGCTGTGGCAGTGCTTGGGAGGCTGTAGGACCTTTCCATCTGGGGCATGGCTGGCAGACACAGGAGCTGAGTTGAAGTGGGGTTTGAGTTTTGCTTCTGCCTGGCTTGAACCTGACCTCTCTGGTTCCTGGGTGGAATTATGCTTCAATCAACTGCCACACCATAGCAGCAAGTTACTCCTACCATGCTCTCCTTGACATGACTGGGGAATTCTGTCACAGTGACAAGAAATGTAATTAAAAACCCCCTACCTTGGATGCACAGGACACTGACATTATAAACTCAGATGAGCAACCTTCATATGTTACAGACTTTACAGAGAAAAGCAGAAGTGATCTCTGATGCTGGTCTTGGGGAAAGGGTGACAACCATCCTGAAGGTCATCACCAGGCCAGCAGCAACAATGGGGATAGGGACTAGACAAAAGAACAGCAAAATGGCCTTAGGTCTAAGATGAAGTCTGCTTCACAGGATAAATATCTGTGTCAAAGTACTGGTAAAGGTGGCCTGCAGAATCCAAGGAAGAGGGAAGAAACCCCATAGTTCCTGGGCAGACGGAGATAAGATAGATGGACAACACAGGAGCTGGGGAACATGCAAGGCCTACTCCAAATGTCATTGAAACACTGTTACAGCATAGCTTGTACATGAAAAGCATTCCAGACCATTCCCTGTCACACCTGAGCAAGCAAGGGCAGTTTTAAAAGGCAGTTACGTAACAACTTCCCACCAGCTTTCCAGTGCCCAGGGAGCCTGGTATGGTGGAGCGTCCACCTGAAGTGCAAATACTTAGATGCCAAACATGCCAGTAAATTTCAAGATGAAGCCTTGATGGTTTCAAACTCTTAGGAATATGTCATGTAATTGAGAACCATCTCCCACAACAAACAACAAATAAAATGTTTTAGATTGAACTAAGCAGGAAGTGTAAAGAAATGATAATATTCAGATGTGTCTTCAAATTCTAACATCAATTGTAAGGGAACACAAATATTCATCTCCTAAAAAGGTTCCAAAGATGGGAAGGGTAATTGCAAGAGACAAAATCCCAACTCAGAAGTCTCCCACACGTGTAGGTGTGGACTTGGGGCTCATGCTGCAATCATGATGTGTGTGCATAGACACACGGGCATGCAACTGTCACTGCACTTTTCTTTAAGCAAAGCTGGAGTTGGTTAAGAAAGGTTTTAATTCAGATTGAAACATAAGCATTCTGAGAGAGGGAGAAAGATAGAAACAGAAGTTAATACATGTCCTAAATTGGGCACAAACTTCTTTCAAGAGTTAATCTAAAATTAAATAAATAGATAGATAGATAGATGGTAGGTAGGTAGGTAGGTAGGTAGGTAGGTAGATAGATAGATAGATAGATAGATAGATAAAGTATCATGTTGAGCCTGGAGTGTCAGTACACATCTTTAGTCCCAGCACTTGGGAGACAGGGGGATCTCTGAGTTCCAGGTCAGCTTGGCCTGCAGAGAGTTCCAGGCTAACCAGAAATACATAGTTGAGACCCTGTCTCCAAAACTACAAACAAACCAACAAATATAAATCATGTTGTGCTCTTCCCTCCAAGCTACCACTGCTAGAATTATTAGAGCCACTTAAAATGTGGCCTCAGAATTGAGAGGGATCTCTTAAACAGCTGACCTCCCAAACACCCAACCCCACATGGAGTAGAGTAGAGTCACTGACCGAGAACAGGGACAGAAGGCTGTTGCTTCTGCTGCTGCTGGTAAGAGGCAGTGATGCTATTCACCGTGGAACTTGGACCTCGGACCTAGGAAAACAGGAGACAATGCCAGGAGATAGTTAGTGCTTCAGATGGTGGCAGCAACTGAGCCCGCTGTGTTTCTCGGTTATGGACCGACAGGATAGCTGTCCTTTCCTGTGTGACTGCAGCATGCCAGCTTCTCTACTCTCATCGCAGACCTCTAAGTCTCCTGACTCCCAGAAACAGTTAACAGAAGGGGGCTCTACAACAATACCCGCCTGGCCTTTTCCAAATAAGCAGACTGTAACCCACCAGGAGGGGGAAATGCAAAGTCTATGGGACACACAAAAGATTCATTCTTCTCAAAGAACTGTAGGAAACAGCAATTTTTATATTACAAGAACTACATATATGTGTCAAAATATGGATAGAGCTCCAACTCCATGAAGATTTCACTAGGGTCTGTGCCTGCAATGAACCTCTGACAGATCCCAGCCCTCTGGTTTGTTCTCATTTATCTTTGCATACGTTCCCCGGAACACTGTCAGCAGTAATACCATGAACTCAAAAGCACTTACCCTCTTATCAAACCTTCAAACACTAGGGTAAAAACCCAGGGAGGTATCCCCAGTAACCTAAGAAATAGAAACCTAGATTCCAACACATTTCTAGCCAGCAAAATGACTCCTGAACACCAAATTCACCCTTCTGTCCACAGCCAGTGAAGCCAGGGCTGGGGCATGAAGCACATTTCTCTTCATCAGCTGATGCTGTTTTGCTTCACCAATAGAGAGAGAAAGCCGGAAAGAAAAGCAACGTTTGCTTTAAAGAGCTGTTCATTCCAGTTCTATTTATCTCCAAACACTTAAAACTGGCTTCATCAGGACCACCACCCTCACCTCTCAGGCCTCACTAACCCTAACCCTCTCCAGAGGTTGCAGACCGTGGGCCTCTGACCTGTCACCATCCCCAAGCTCTTTCCTTTCTTCCCTCCGCAGAGGGAGAAGCTACTTCTCTAGTCACTCTGCTTCTCTCTCAATCTCCTGTGTTCCCCTTTTGCCTTTTCAACCCCTCAATGCTTATTTACTCAACCAGGTAACAAATCCTTCCTGGATTTGTTTTCCTTACTGAACTCTGATTGACACACCAGCCTTTCTAAATCCCAATCAAAACTCTCCATGGTAGACTTGTAGGTTCAAACAGCCAGCAGAGGCCTGAAAACCACACAGATGCTAACATACAAGATTGTTTCATGGGACAAAAAGCATCCCATCCCGCTGCATGACTTCCTAACTGGGAAGGGAGACATCAACTGACCCTAGCTCCTGTGCCTACCCCATACTCCACTGTCAATGGAGAGTTTCAAGTCATCCCTGCTATAGATAAGCTGTTCTACCTGAGAAGGAATAATAACCCAGTTCACGCCAGCACAAAACAGGCAAACAGACTGCTAAGGGAAGCACAAAGCTAAGGCAATTTAACTCTGACACTTGAAGAGAAAGTCTTCTTTGATTCTTGACTCTTGGGATTACAGTGAGAAGGTGAAGCTGCACGTTGGTATCTGAGGAAACTTACACTTGTGGCTGAACTCAGCTGGTTGGCAAGAGTCCAGATTTCTGGAATTGCCCTCTCCATCAGCTTCAGAGTACTCTCAAAGGCCTTCTGTAATTCCTTTCCTTTCTCTTCAAACTCAAAGAGAAAGAGCACCTTTAAAATAGAGTGCACTTCATCTAGAAAGAAGAAACACGAGAGTGGCAAGTTGTATCCCCAGCTCCACTGCTAGAACATGCAGTAACTTCTTTCCCAAGCTGACAGTGTCTAATAACACCCTACAGATGCATTCCTCACTTTCTTCTTCCCAAATTCAGCACATCAGAAGCAAAGAGAAGTTCAGTGAATGAGCAGAAAGCTGTTCTGTGCAGTCCCTTTCCTGGCTTAAGCACTACTACCTCAGAGAACTCCTCTAGGGGCTGGGAAGGGCTCAGGAATGTGAACGGGGATGAGCGTCCCGTGACTAGTCACTTCCTCCCTCTAACACAGTGGTTCTCCACTTTCCTAGTCCGTTAATATGGTTCCACATGTTAACGGTGACTCCTAGCCATAAAACTATTTCCATAACTACAATTTTGCTACTGATATGTAATGTAAACATCAGATGTGCAACCCTGTGAAAGGGTTCTGACCCCCAGAGGCTCACGGGTTATAGAACCAGTGATCTGCTCTAATTGGAAAACAGCATCATTGGTTTTTTAAAAGCATTTTATTTTGTGAGTGTCTCGGTGGAGATCAGAGGACATCTTTCAGGGAAGTGACCCAGAGATGGTCATCAGACCATCAGGCTTGGTGACAAAGTCACCTCAACAGCCTCACACTGCACCTGAACTACGTATTATCAAGCAGGCCTGTCTCTGGTATCGATTGCTACTTTCTGTGGTCAAGAATCATGGTGAGTACTGAGACCACACCTTTCAACTTGTCAACACTCTGCAGCACTTCACTCAGCGCCTCCAAAAGTGCCAGGTCTTCCAGAGGACTCCCTTCTTTGAGGCTGTGCTTCTTCCGCTCTGCCTTGCGCCGGTTTTTAGATGACCTCCTGTCAGAAATGAGAGATGTCGAAAAGGAAGTTCCTCCTGTGCCTGCTGGCCACCACTTTCTAAGAAAGCAGAGCGTCTACAGACAGCACTCTGATCTGGGGAGACGTTAGTAAAGAGGTGTTAAAGCCACATATAAGTGTGTGTGTGGGGGGGTGGTTTCTAAGGAGAGGCAGATAAGGAAAGCAAGAGTTCTGTTTCCCCCTTCAGTCTGGATTAGAATGCAGGGTCAGGTCAAGGGAAATGGCACATGACTTTAGTTCTTGCACTCAGAAGGTAAAGTTAGTTGGATCTCTGAGTTAGAGGCCAGCCTGGTCTACACTGCAAGTACCAGGCCAGCCAGGGCTACATAGTGGGACCTCATTTTAAAAAAATTAAGGGCAAGGTAAAATGAGGTTCACCTGATAGCACACTGGACCAATGAAGAGAAGAAAACACAACACCGTGAATTCTACAGTAAGAAGTGAACTTTAACACTGTCAATCCTTGTAGAAAGCCAATCTATTATTCTGTTTCTGCACAGCCAACATGCTGACTGATGTCATACATACGCGGATATCCGGGAGTTACTGTGGGAGTATCTGGCACTCATGTCACTGCCACTCTCCGAGAAGAGCTCTGACTCTGGACCATGAGCCACCTCATTATCTAGAAAAGAGCAGATGCAGACATAAATGACTACACCCAATAAGTACATACTGAAGAATGAGTGGGTAGTACAAAGTTGATCTCAAAACAAATAAGGTACATTAAATACAGGACTTATACTTCATATAAAGCTGTAGTTCCCCACATTTATTCTCTTCTTTTCTGAGGGGTAGGTGGGGAGAAACCAGGAAACTCATTTTGTGAAGCACTGAAGACATCACTGCTCTGGTTAGATGGCGAAAGGTGGGACTGCTTGGTAGAGGTTTTCTTGATTTCTGCTTGGCCCTGGCCCTAAACACTTCTCCAATATGGAGATCCAGGCAGCTACAACACCACAATAAAACAAACAGAAGTACTCTGTCCCTACTCAGCAGCTTGTGTGCAGGTTTAAACCTCAATGGAGTGACAAAAGCAAGAGGCCAATGATGTTGTCTGAGTACTGTGTCCTGCTTCCTGTGGGACTATGCAGTGAGACTGGCGCCGCCCCCATTTTCTGTCATAATACCTTCCCTAAATGTCAAGCACATGTTGGCACCATGCCCTTCTACCTCCAAAATCATGTGTGCAAACAAACACATACTTTTCTACTTATAAATCGCCTGCCTCAGAAAGTTGACAACAGAAAAGCAGCGTAGACAAGGTTCCCATCTTCCACACACCACACCATCAATGGGCTTCTCTGAGGCACTCACCCACATGCAACTGTGGTGGTTTCTTCTTGAGTTCTCGAACCACCAGCAAACGGTTTTTATGGCGAATGAATGTGGCTGTCTGAGAGTCCAGAAAGGCCATGTAATTTTTTTGAGCTGAGGATGCAGAATGAAAAATACCTTGAGCATGATCTTTAAGCACAGATAATACTTAAATGAGGGGGGGAATTAATTAACTAATTAATTATAAGGCATAAAATTCAAAAGATATATCTAGGTCTACCAACCAAGATTTTTTTTTATTCCATTAATGAGATTGAGATACTAGACCTCAGAGCTCATCAATACTGTTGGGAGCATAAAGGTCCTTGCACCCACAGGCCTCCAGGGAAACCAGGAATGTTAAGCACTCAAGATTATCTTTGCAATGGAAAACATAAAACCTGTTCTTCCATCCAGAAAGCTGGAAATTGGAGGTGATTTATAGCCTGGAGATCTTCATTAGGCCAGGCTGTATCAAGTTTCCACAACCAGGACCAGAGGTGGCTAATAGACCAAATGACCCCTACACTATCTGTATGACCAAGACCAGGCCAGAGACTTCCTTAGGCCCTTAAGCTAATACAAGTAGCCTATCTTCAGAACCCATCTTCTAGAAAGAAATGACATATACCCAGTAGAATTTTGATGTAATTATGCTTCTTTGGGTACTGAGGATTGTATAACAAGAAACTTTCCCCCACATTATATTGTGTTTAAATATACTGGCAATAAACGACCTGGCATCAGACTCCCTGCAATCAATCTGAACTAAGTTCTCATACTCACCTCTCTGAGGACTGCTGTCTGCCTTGACACCTGCAGAGACTCCCTCACAATACCATCCCAGAATACTCTCAATCACTAAGTTTACAAAATCCTATCAGTGAAGACTTGATACCTAACTCAAACAGAAATAAGCAAACAAAGGGCATATGCAAGGAGTTGTGAACCAAGACAGGATGGAGGGAACCTAAATGACTCTTCTGGAACACCCATGGAAATGGCTGTGGGTATGCAATAAAGGCTTCTAATGATCTCTGAAATTACTGTCCAGAGGAAAACAGGCTAACAGAATAAAAGGAAATACAAATAGATTAAACTCTCTAAGGGCATAGAAATTAGGCTCCTGCAAAATTATCAGCACTCCCTGTCAGCAGTAAGAACCACTTAGATTATGGCAGGGTCAGGGAGGGTCTCAGGAAGGATGAGCGACCTCCCTAAGACTTGCAGGGGAAATTGATGCTCTCCCACATGGTTCTTAGGGGGCCTCCTACAGCTGTTGGTTAAGTCTTCCGCTCCCTAGAGCCACCCACATACTTTATTTGCAAACAATATTTAGCTTATCATAAAATTTTCAAGCCTACTTGAAATCTTGTACTAGTCAAAGAATATACTATCCTTCACCTAGATTTACCTATAAATAACATTTTACACTATTTTTTGCTTCCCATTTCTTGATAAGTATGTATATAATTGTGTCCACACATATACTGTGCAACTTCTATAAAATCTAAAATTAAACTGCAGGTAGGCACGTATCTCTTAAACTAAATAATAATACAAAGATAAAATACAGAGAAGTCACCACTGATAAAGCACTGCTATATAATATAGTGCATATCCAAGTTTATTAACTATCACAGCACAAGGATTTCCCACAACTACCACCATAAACATGTGACCCACCTCAGTGCCAGCAGCCTCTAGGCAGACAGGTTACTGAAGCCAAAGTTTGCTCTAGCAAGGGACACTAGATATCACAGCTTTCAACACTCAATCTCTTTAATGCCATCATTTAACAGCTTAAGGTATTATTAAAAACTACACTAGAGTCAGTAGGACACACAAAATGCAGTAATATAAAGAGCCCTGCCCTGTCTCTTCTCCTTTTCTCCACAGTGCTAAAAGGGAATACCACCTAGATGTAATCCTCACCTTCTAAAATGGAAGGCTTTATGCTGGTTTCTATAATATCCACTCTGTTATACTTGTATACCTAAGAGGAGAAAAAATGCAGTATATTAGGGCAGGAACACTTCTTCCCTAAGACAATGAGCACTGCTAGAGGGGACCAGAACATTTTCCTGAGAAGCAGGCCTCCTAAGGGCTGCCAAGGAAATTCCACTCATTTTAACAAGAAACAGCAATATGCTTTCCAACTCCAAACACTACCAAAGATAGATTTTTATTATCATTATTATTTTGGTTTTTTGAAGAAGGGTTTCCCTGTGTAGCCCTAGCTGTCCTGGAACTCTGTGTAGACCAGGCTGGCCTTGAACTCAGAGATCTGCCTATCTCTGCCTGCCAACTGCTGGGACTAAAGTTGCACCTAGGTTTTTAAGCGGCTCCTATCCACAGGACTGGGAACCTGAGCCCTTTGTACGTAAACTGAGCAGTGCTGTCCTCTCCCTCGGCACCCAGCATGGCAGGCGCTTCTCAGAACTCCTCTTACCAGCCTCAGGGCTTCTTCCCAGGCAGATCCTTCCAGCAGCCGGAGCACAGCTTCCTCATAATCCTGACAAGGAAAAGCTCAGGTGAATGCAGCAGCCTCGGAAACCACCACAAACAGGCTACCCGCCACCCTCACAGCTCCAGTTCTATTGCCTGTCCAAACAGCTACTAGACATTAATCTCCAAAAACAATGGCATAAAAGACAAAGAGAGGTTAATCTTTTGAATGATCATAAAACACAAGGCAAGCACATTTTCTTTATCCTTGGGCATCAAAATCACAAGACAGGCTTGTCAAAAATGGCTCTTTGCCCATTCACCGCCAAGCTTACTGGAAACAAGACCACACTATGAAAACTACAGTGAAAGAAACAGTAATCTCCTAATTGGCTTGTTTGTTTCTTATTGAATGATAGTTCTTTGTCTATTCTAAGATTAAAGTAAGCTGTGCAGTGCAGCTTCATGGATACAGCAGGTTTCGCAGAATAAACCATATAGTAGTGAAATCTACACTTTTTATCTGAGCATCTTCGAAAACAAATTTTTATTCATCTGAGGAAAAAAGACTCATAGATGTTCTAAAGGTCATTTTCTTTTTTCTTCTATTTCTCTAATTTTACAGCTTCTTCTTAGCTCTCATTTCCTAAGTTCTAATTAGACTTGTTCTTGACTTGAACAAGACTCTAAAAAGTCTCATTCTTTTCTGGTCTCACCCTTCTCAGCTTCTCTCCTCTTATCTGTTCTATCATTTCCACCTGCAATACTCAGAAGTTTCAAAGCCATAGCACAAGGCCATAGCACATCCTTAGAATAGATGCCGGAGCAGAGCCATTTACCATGGCAATGCATAGGCATCTGCAGTAAGCTGGACATAAAACTATTTTTCTCTGGACTTGGTTAATTGATTAGTTAGTTGGAACCTAAATAATAAACAGTTAATTGAAGTTTGAGTTTTATATCAAAAACTGAGGTTAGGATGTTCCTACAAAATAGTAATTGGTAAAGGGTCAAAGCAGGTGAACTCCGTGAATCTGCTATCAGCTGCCAACAGGGGAAGCTCAGGGAAATTCAGTTTTAAAAGACATTGAATCAACAAAGCCAGGCACTTCAAAATTTTATCCTTGAGTTTAATCTGTGAAAGTCCTTCTTGTGATCTACCCACAGGCTCTTTGGTCAAATTGTTGCAGCATTAACCTAATTATAGAGAACAGGCTTCTAAGTTTCTCACCATAATGTGGAGCAATCGCTGAACTATGAGAGCTTGTTTTGTTTACCAGAGTAACACAGTGTAAGGAGAAGCCATCCTCCTGACCATCCACAAATATGTGCCCTCAAGACTGAGATGTAATCCTGAGATTACATGGACACATTACATGAAAATGCATGGTAATGGGGAGATATCATAGCTGGTTTTGCACATGTAAAATTACAGACAGGAGCAATCTAGTTTTCAGAGTCCATAGCCCTGCAGGTCCTGCTTGACAAGGTTCCTCCATCAGAGAACAACTTGTCTGATAGGCTGACATCTGAATACTAGTTGTCACCCACTGTGTACTCACCCCCACAGCCTCTGGTAAAGCCATTGCTACCAGCAAGCTCTCCACAGAAGATATTAAACCATTATCAAACAAACGCTTTGAAAATATTTTCTTCTACTCTATGAACTGTCTTTGTACATTCTTGATAATTCTTCGTTTATATAAAGTCCAATTTATAGATTCAACTTTAACTACTGATCTTTTAGTGTCGGGTCTAAGAATACACTGCCAAAGTACTGATAAGATTAAATTTACATTTTATGGTTTTAGCTCTTACGATTAGGTTGCTGAACTAATTTGAGTGGCTTCAAGATATTTCTTTTCTTCTTTCCTTTCTTTCATTTTTTTTTTTTTTTTTTTTTAATTTTCAAGACAGAGTGTCTGTGTAGCCCTGGCTGTCCTGAAACTCACTCTGTAGATCAGGCTGGTCTAGGACTCAAGAGATCTGTCTGCCTCTGCCTCCCAAGGTCCTGGGATTAAAGGCATGTACCACCACCTGGCAGCTTCAAGATTCTTACAGCTCAAAAAATATCAAATAAAAGTTCACATTTCTACCTTTTCTTGAAAGAAAAGAAGCATAAAACAAACACATTTTGTGTCATTTAAGAGTTTCCTAACCACTAAAAACAAAAGTAGTAACAAACTACAAAATTTATAATATATATATAGAATCAATCTGTTCTCAGTTACACTAAGGAGAAGGAGGGGCAATGGAAAATGCCCTGGTTGGGATCTTTAGCCTGCATGTACAAATGGTACTCTAATTTGTGACTAGTATTTCCTGTAAATCCCAGGGCAAGCATCAGAACATGTAATAACCAGCAGTGGAGATAAGATGGAATCATGAGAAGTACTGAGCATGGACTGGACCCACAGTTCAATGGACAAAAAACTCAACCTAAGCATGAAAATGCATAGAGATAAAACAAAACAAAGGAAAAACATGCCCTAATTTTTTTTTTTTTTTTTTTTTGGTTTACTTTACATTTTATTGGCTATTCTAGTGTAGACCCTGGAGCTGCCTCACCCCTTTCCCCCCCTCCCATGGGGTCAGGCCTTCTCAGGAGCCTTTGCTGCTTGGGCTCTCTGGAACTCCTGCTGCAGCTGAGCAAGGGTCTCCCTCTGTTGCTCCGACTGCCGCTCAAGGTCCCGAAGCTGTGATTCGTGGCGCTTAATTTCCACTGTGATATAGTCTAGCCTCTTCCCCACTGTGGCCCAAGCCTCCCCTAGCTCCTGTTTGACGAGCACGGGTCCCAGAAGCTTAAAGACCACGTTGGATCCATCCAGCAAGGCCAGTTCCTCCTTCACGATATTATTCTCTGTTAGCTGTGCTTCAAGCTTCTGCCTCCCTGACATGGATTTACTCAAGTCCTTCTGCAGCTGTTGATATTTCTCCACCTTTCCCTGCAGTTTCTTTTGGATCAGCTCAGCCATGGTGAAGGGAAAAGCCTACAGGCGGGGGTCGCTGGCTCTCGAGTAATGGAGAGCACCTGCGCTCCTTTTTCCGGCCCTCCACACGTTAGACCCACTGTCTTAACCAACATGCCCTAATTTTAAAAAAGCTGAAAGGGCTGTATTCCCAACACACAAAGTCAACTTTAGAATAAAATATATGAGGAGTTTTAACAGAAATAAAGAGGAATAGTTTCTAGCATGATCATGAGCAGGCATCTACTTGCATCAGATCTTGACAATGCAAAGGCAAACATGTGCAAAATGAAAGGATAGGCAAAAACATTGAAAATGTAAACAGACCCCCCCCAGCAACTCAGAGTATGAAGAGAATCAATAAGTACATAAAAAGCCAGAACAGCAGTCAACTGACAATCTCAATGTAACCAAGAGAATCATACCATGTGCACATGCAACTTCCTCTAAAAGAGATCATATTTTGGTCTATCCAATACTTATTTTTTAAAGCATACAATCAAAACAGAAAAGTAAAAATCAGTAAGTGATGGCTGAAAAAAAATCTGTGAGTTAAATAACACATTTTGAAACAACCCAGGAGTCAATGAAGAAATCACAAGAGAAATTAGAAAACAGGCATAACACACAAGTTCACAAGTTGCAAAATGTAGCCAAAGCAATGATGTTACTATTTGTTTACCCTAAAAAGGAAGTGGGTGGAGAGATGGATGAGTGGTAAGGGTACTTGCTCTAAAATCCTAAGGACCAGCAAGCAGTACATCCCACAAACACATACAATATAGCTCGGAGTTGGTAGACATAGGAAGATCACCGAGGCATGCTAGTGTCCAACCTAGCTAAGATGTGAACTCCAGGTTCACATATAGGTCTTGTCTCAAAGGAATGGCCAGAGCAATGAGAGTAACGGAAGACACCAAATACCCTTTTCTGGCTTTAATGAGCAGCCAAGCTTACACACATGTGCATAAGCACACACAAAAACATACACACAAACAAAAACAAAAACCTAGAAAGGGAAAGAAGTTTAAAATCAGTGATTTTAAGCTCCAAATTAAGCACTACTGTGATGGGATTGTGTTCTGTTACATTGTAAATAACTGTCCTGCCTACTGGTTTAATAAAAATGCTGATAGGTCAAAGGCAGGCAGGAAATGTGGGTGGGGCTACCAGACTAAGAAAGCTCTGGGAACATCTCAGAGCAGAGCAGAGCAAAGACACTGCAGAGATACCAGCAAATGCAGACGAAAGAAGTTTTGAAATGCTGCTAAGAAAAGATACCGAGCCGCATAGCTAAACAAGACAAGAATCATGGGTTAAGTTAAAATGAAGGAATTTAGCAGGTTATAAGCCTGGGCCCTCGGTCAATCAGTGTAAAATTAATGTGTCTATGTGTTTCTGTGGGTCCAAACCTTGAAGCTAGACCTGAAAGTCCAGGCCAGAAACCTAATACTACACACTACCAGATTTTTGGCCCACAGATGGTTAAGCAATAGTAGTCTGTTGTGACTTATGTAGCAAGCTGTTATGAAGCCACAGATAACATACACCTGGTACAGGGAGGCCCAGGGGTGAATGAAGTACATCTCGGTGGAAACACAGCTTTGTTCTGGATCTTCTCTCTAATCTCTCTGCCCTCTTAAGCAAGTTTTACTTCAACTCAATCCCACAACATATCTTCTTTTAAAATTTTTATTAATTTCTTTTTTTAAAATAATCTTATTTATTCTTATTTTATGTACATTGGTATTTTGCCTGCTTGTATGTCTGTGTGAAGGGGTCAGATCTGAGAGTTATAGACAGTTGTGAACTGCCATGTGGTTGCTGGGAGTTGAACCAGGGTCCTCTGGTTGAACAATCAGTGCTCCTAACCACTGAGGCATCTCTCCAGCCCAAAATTTTTATTAATTTCTATCGTGCCCAGTGCCCATGGAGACTAGCAGGCAGCATAGGATCCTCATAGGCTACAGGGATGAGCCCTCTCTAGCTGCCACTCCACACCATGTATAGTTTCTTATACTATCTACTGAAATACAAGTTACCACTTGTAACAGACCTTGAAAGGTCTTAACAGCACAATTATATCATAAGTATGTATGTTAGTGTGATAGTTAACCTTGGTTATCAGCTTGACTGACTCTGGAGTCAACCAAGAGATAAACTGCCACCTCACTTGTGAGATTTTTCTTGACCAGGTTATCTAAATTAGGGAGACCTCTAAACATGGGTGGTACCTTCTGATGGCAACCCAGACTGAAGAAAGCAGAAGGGAAAACTTTGGTTTTGTGTGTGGGGGGAGGTGAAGAGGGGCTTTCTGTTCTGCTGGTGAGGTCATCCACCTGTTGCTACTGCTGCATTCCTTCACTGCTATCAGAACTCAGACTTTGGGTTTCCAGCATGAACTGAAGACCAGCAGTTCTTCAGGAAGCCTGCAGACCTTCAGTGAACCCTGCCTCATGGACTGAGCAGTAGTGGTTCTTAGTTTCTCCAGTGTGAAGACAGCCATTGTTGACTACCCAGGTCATACCATGGAAGATCATCTAGTGTTCCTTCCTTTTAATATATAGTCATCTATTTGTTCTGTCTCTCTCTAAAGAATCCAAACACAAACCAGAGTCCTAACACAAACTAGGTGTGGCTTATGCTTATAATCTCAGCACTTTGGAGTTAGAGGCAGGAGAATCAGGAGTTCAAGGCCAGCATAGGCTATGCTGAGACCCTGCTTCAAAAAGACAAAATAGTAAGAATAATAATGCCACTTTTCTCATAAGCCTGGCAACCTTAATTTGTTCCCCAGGACCTGTGGCAGAAAGAGAAGCCTCTCCTGAAAGCTACCCATGGCCAAACAAGCATAAGTGCATGTGTGTGTTTGCATGCACATGCAGGTAAAAACAAAACAAGAAAAGCTTCCTCTTACAAAAGGCCAAAAGTGTGCAAAAGTGCAATTGTTGGTGTCCACTGTGTGCTTGTGTCCTAACAGCCTATGGCCAGGGTCAGTACAGCTTCAGTACTTTCACTATAACTTTTGTAATTCTACCACAACCTCGAATAGCCATGTGCAATCTGCCATAACACTGGAAACCCCCAAGATACCTTGGTTAAAAAGGAATGCTTTTAAAAGACAGAAGGGGAAGAAAGTACCAAAGAGTGGCCACTGCTTAGTGGCCTATTGTGGAATATTATTTTAAGATAGATTACATTCATTTATGCTGTGGAACATTTATTTAATGATGAAGAGATGTGTTGCATTCATTTAACTCTGTGAGGCTGTGTTACTTTGCCTGTCTAAAATACCTGTTTGGTCTAATGAAGAGCTGAACAGCCAATAGCAAGGCAGGAGAAAGAATAGGTGGGGCCAGGAAGCAGAAAGAATAAACAGGAGAAAAAGAAAAAAGAGATCAAGGAAACAGAAAAGGAGAGGAGTCCAAAAGCCAGCCACACAGTCAGACACAAAATAAGAAGGAAAGAAAAGATATACAGAAATATAAAAAGAAAAAAGCCCAGAGACAAAAAAACAGAGAGGATAAATTAAAGTTAAGAAAAGCTGGCAAGAAACAAGCCAAGCTATGGCTAAGCATTTATAAGAATAAGCCTCTGTATATGATTTATTTGAGCATTTATAAGAATAAGCCTCTGTGTATGATTTATTTGGGAGTCAAAAAACAAAATACCATCAACAGTGGCTTATTTTCTAATGGCCCTTGCTCAATGCTTCTGCTTTGATAAAGCTAACACAGGAAGCTGAGTTTGCTTTCCACAGTCATGTCATTAGCACACATTATAGCAGAGCTTTCTACTACCCACAGTCTAAAATTACAGGCCAAGAATGTGTATCAGAAGTACATAGGACCTCAAGTACTTAGGGTTTTCAGATTTTAGAATATTTGCACACACACAATTCATTATCTTGGGGGACAGAAAGTCTAAGCAAGACATTCATGTGGGTTCCCTACACACAACCCATTTCTAAAACAATTCTGTACTTTGAATGTGGATGGGAATGTGGATTTCACCTCTCTGGCATCCCTATAAGTTCTCAAATCTGCACATTTTGAGGCTTTTCAGATTTGGATGCAGGATGAGCCATCTGTACTTACTCACCGAAATAAGATTTCCAAGTCAGCAGATGGAAGACCTTTAGAACCAACACCACCTTAGGACCCAACCATAACCATCAGTAGTTTTGCCAGCAGTAGGTACAGGCAAGTCCTTTCTTGTTGATGAAAACCCCAGTTTTTCATGAGAGGGGGCTCACCTGCACATACTGCTCCAGGATTGTGGCTGCTTCGCTGTGTCTCCTCTGCTCAACCAGCTTTCCTGCAAAGATAGCAACAAGCACTTGACAGTAAACAGAAACTGGCTTCCACTTCTAGAAGTCCCTGACACATCAGACTACATGTTTCTGACTTTCTGTGATGACAACAGGTGCACTACACAAGATGGAGCACGCATACTCCTACCCAGTCTCACTATGTCTCCTAGGTGGCCAGCCTGAAGATAAAACCCCCTGCTGTGGCCTCGAGATTACAAAGGTGTGCTATCCTGCCTAGTAAAGAAATCTAAATTAATCACAAGATTTGAAAAGTCACATTTAGCCAAAATTAGCTTTAAGAAAATTTTCCAAAGGCTTGCATGGTATCTCTGACTAACCCATTACTTCCTCTGGCAAAAAGAAACTGTGATTCTCTGGGTGGGCACTAGATGGAGGCAGCTGGTAATGTTGGTAATCATGCAGTCCTTAGCTCCTATAATCACTCTAGCTGGTAAAAAAAATCCAGATTACCACAGGCACCCAAAACCCCAGTGTTACTAAGAGGCATGGAGGTTCATCTACCTCATCATATTCCCACTCCAGGACAATCACTAATTAAAAAAAGGCCACTAGTGAAACAGCTGTGTTTGTTTCCACTTTTGCTGGCTTGTGTAAAATGACTAAATTAGATGTGTGTACAGATTAGTTACTGTACTGTATGTGGTGGTTTGAATAAGAATGCCCCCCATAGGCTAGTACATTTGAATGAATGGGGAATGGCACTATTAGGAGGTGTGCTCTTGTTGGGGTAGGTTTGGCCTTACTGGAGAAAGTGTGTCACTGGAAGAGGCTTTGGGGTTTCAAAACCCAAGCCAGTCCCAGTGTTCTCTGCCCACTGCACTGCCTAAGAATATGGATGTAGAAGTTTGTCAGCTACCATCTCTACCTGCACGCTGCCATGCTCCCTGCCATGAGGATAATGAACTAAACCTCTGAAACAAGTCCAGTTATACAAGTCCAGTTAAGGGCTTTTCTTTATAAAAATTGCTGTGGTCATGGTGTCTCTTCACAGTAATAGAACACTGACTCAGACACTGTACACAAAGACTCTTAGAAAGCCTAGCTCATTCTCTCTACACCTTTTGGCAATGAACATCTGTGATAACTATGCATATTCTACCAGAAGACACGAGGAATGGGAAGTTAAGCTATAAGGATGAACACGCACACATACACACACACATTCTCTCTCTCTCTCTCTCTCTCTCTCTCTCTCTCTCTCTCTCTCTCTCTTCCCATACGTTTGGAAGCTTGATTCAGAAGTACTCTTTTTATGAGATCATTGACAATGTATACAAGACTTTGTTAAATAATGTTCTGGTTTGACTAGAATGTGTCTGTCTCAAGGAAAATTTGCCCTAAAATAATTTTAAAAACTACCACAGCAATAAAAACACACCTTTTAAAGAGTGAACACAAAATGGCCTTGCTTACCTGCTAGAGTTCTAGCAAGGCCAGCCATCTTGTCTTTCTTCAGACGAAGCTGGGAAGCCACACAGAGAGCTTGCTGCCAGCTGCCACATGTCAAAAACGCAGAGAGCGCCTTCTCTCGGACCCCACAGCGGGCAAACACAAGCCCCGCCTCCTCACACAGGTGTTCTCGCATCAGATGCTCTCCATAAGCAATGCTGACCGCCTGCAACAAGACAGGGGACTTGGTCAAGAGATGTGACAGCCAATGGAGGCTACCTCGGTCCGCACACTTGAGCTTCTCCTTTTTTCTACTCAAAACCTTACTGAGACATATTAAAAACATGACAGTGTATTTAAGCTTTTATCTGAATGTCTACAGAGAATGGACTTAACTAACACAGCATGGCCTATGATAAATGGCAGAGGAAGATAAAATGACCCAGAATGATGAGTAGGCCACCTCTGAAGGCTGCGGCAATGAAGCTATGTGAAAGGTCAGGAGAGAGCAGATAAGACACAAGAGCTATGTGACAGAATGTGCACAGCACATATGAGGAATGATGAGGTTAATGTACTGGCATTGGGGGAAGATGAGAAAACCAGAGCTAACAGGCAGCCATATGCTAAACCCTGGTTTAGTCAAGGGTTAGGGTGAAGCACAGACATGGGAATACAACACAGTCTTGTCCTTCTGGAAGTCACAGGCTGGCAGAGAAAAAACAGCAAATCATCAGTTCATTCAGGCCCTAATCTAAGAATGGTTTTAAAGGGAGACTTTTCTGTCTATGGACAGGTAGACTCAAGAAAGAACACAATAGAAGCTAGCAGGTCATAATAAGCTCAGGAATAAGCTACGGTTACTGAAAATATGAAGAATGTCAGAAGTGGTGCTAAAGAGGTTGGCACGTGAAGCCAGAGAGATATCTCAGAGATTAAGAGCACTTGCTGCTCTTCCAGAGAACCCATGTTTAGTCCCTAACACTCATAGCAGGTAGCTGACTACTTCCTCTAACTCTACTTTCGGGAGCCAATGCACTCTTCTGGTTTCTGTGGGCACCTGTATGAACATGGTGCATATACAGAAAAGCAGGCACACACATACACATAAATAAGAATAGTGATAATTATAGTAGTACTAATAAACGAGAGAGAGAGAGAGAGAGAGAGAGAGAGAGAGAGAGAGAGAGAGACACGTGTGATGGCCAATCTTGTTTGTCAACACCTGGGAAGTAGGAGCCTCAACTGAGGAACTGTTTCATCAGAGTGCCCTGTAGCCATGTCTGTGGGGCACTTTCTTGATCTCTAACAGATGCAGACTAGGAGCAGTGTCATCACTGGGTGTGTCAGCATGGGCTGAGTAGGGGGGAGGCTGAAACAAGCCACTGGGCCAATCAGTAGCAGCATTCCTCTGTGGTCTCGGCTTCAGTTCCTGCCTCCAGGTTCCTCAGTGTTTTATCATAGCACTAGGAAAGCAAACTAGAAGAACATGCATGCAATTTGCAGACAAATACAAAGGGTGGTGACAGCGGCACGGCAAAGTAGAATAGGAAGGAATGGATGGCCCTTGGTGGTCACAAAGCCTGGTCTTAGCCACCCAGGCATGTCACTCTGCAGTGCTGACACTTATGCAAGGTCTGGCCCCATCTGTAAACTGGGCGTAACACCCTATCAGGTTATAAGGAGGACTACATAACTTAGAAGCAAAGTACCTGGTACATAAGGAAACTTAAATGTTTATATAAAAAAAAAAAATCCCAAACTCCTAAACTACTGTTGCTCTTGTTACTCTCTCCTAACAATTCCAAGATGGGAATGACTGGTTGTAGGACAAACATTGAAGCCAAGGATAGGGTTTGGACTCAACATGTCCTCACTTTCCAAATAATTCCCAAAGCAAAATCAGGAGACTCTGCTTCACATTTCACCCACCACATACCCGGTACTGCTGTGAATCTGGCTGATATAACTTCAGAGCTTCCTTATACAAGTTTTTATCTTTTATCAGATTTAAGCATTCTGTGAAATATTCAGGTCCTGGAAAAAGAAGATTTATACAGACACAGATGTAAGACTTCATTTAGACCCATGTTTTCTAGCCAACATCAGTGTGAAACTTTGTGTATGTATGCCCATGTGGCCATGTATGAGCATGCACGTGGAGGCCAGGGGACAATCTGAGATGTTGTTCCTTCTGTCCTCAGCTGACAATCCCCAGAAGGCACTATCCATCTTGTTTTGTGAGACATGGTGTCTCACTGTCCGGAACTTGTAAGGTAGGCTAAGGCTGGTTGGCCAGTGAGACTCAGGGATCCTCCTCTCCCCCCTCCTAGAGCTCAGATTACAAGCATATGCCACTAAACTCGGCTTTTTCATGTATATTTTATGGAATAAACTCAGGTCCTCCTGCTTACAAAGCTATCACTCTAGCCTCCTCCCAACCACAAACCTCTAAAGTTTAATCTAAAGAAGAGCTTCAAATCTGAGTTTTTGGTGAGCATCACTCCATATTCTGAGGTAAGATCAGGTTGGATAGGGTTGCATTAGGAGTTCCTGCTACACTCTTCTGCTCAATCCTTCCTCACTCTCCTCCACAGAAGTACCTGGGAGCTGATTAAATGTTCCCCTCGGGCCTTCCTCCCTTCCAGCTGAATCAAAATCTCCATGGAAGTAGGAGATGAATACACATTTAACAAGCACCACGGGCATCCTCAGACAAGTCACTGTTCCAGCACCAGATGAGTGGTATGAAGGAGCCCACAAGGTGCTGTTGTGGTTCTATGCCATCACCGCCTGCTGAATGAACTCTATGAGTGCAAACCACTCACTGTAGGAGGGCAGGTGTGTTTCCATCTCGTATTGAGAAACTCTATGAGATGAGATTATCTACTAGCTCTGACTGAGGCACTGCAGTGAAGTTAGGAGGTGCTCAATCCTACCCTACAAAGAACCTGTTCTCAGCAAGGGTACGCCAGCTCATGAAGAGACACCTGGTTTACCCTCAGCCTTTTAGGGCAAAATTTTTTAGGCTAAAACAGGTGAACATGCAACAATCAAGTTTTCTGGAGTGAAAACTGAAACCCACCTGTCTAGAATAACCTTTTGTCTTACCTAGCTGCCTAGTTCCAAAGAAGCCTTGAAGCAATACCAAACACTATCCTCCATACTTACCACACTTGCTGAGGTGCCCAAGGGCCTTTTCATATCGTTTCAAGAACTTGTCTATGGTGAACCGCTGGTAATTAGTTTCCATTTTCTTAAGTGCATTAAGAAATGGAAGATACTCCTTAGGATCCTAAAAAAATAGTTATTACATGTGATATTTATATAATATAAACTCTAAGATAATAAACACAGGACAACATAATTTTAAATGCATATCACACTTATGTATCAATCATATATCATATAATATTGCAGAAAAATGCTCTCATATTTGGATGTTTTAAGTTTAAGCTTGGAATAGTAATGACTAACCTCAACTCCTTCCCAGGCTGATAAGAAAAACAATAAGTGTGTCAACAATGAACCTAAGTCCCCCTGAAAGAGCTAGGCCTGGCTCTCAGTGCCCTCTATGAGATGGGATTCACGCCAATTATGAAGTGCACACATCAAAACAAAGTTAAACTGTACTGAGCTGGACACAAGCCTATAGGGTCCTGCCTGCTCTGTACCATGCCTAGTAAGCTAATTTTCTTCCTAAGGAGCAGCTTCCTGGCTAGGGACAACAGCTTACTGCAAGCAGAAGGCCCTTGAGTTGAATTCCCAGAATGCACAGAAAAGGCCAGGCCTGGTGGCATGGGTCTGTTATTCTGGCACTAGGAAAGAGGACACAGATCCCCAAGGCACACTGGTCGGCCAGCCAGCCTACTCTACTTAGTGAGTTCCAGGTCAGCAAGAGATCCTGATTCAAAAAGAAAAGTAGATACACACAGAAATATACAGAGAATGGGGCTTAGGAACAGTAGTTGTGGTGTTGTAAAATATTAGTTTAAGGTGTGTTACATTCCTTTATGCTGTAGAATATTTTCGTAAAGATGCAAAGATGTGTTGCAATCTTTTATGTTGCATTCATTTAACTCTGCAAAGCTGTGTTACTTTGCCTGCCTAAAATAAAGAACTGAATAGCCAATAGCGAGGCAGGAGAGAGTAACAAGCAGGGCTGTGGACAGAGAGAATAAACAGAAGAGAAATTTAAGGAAGAGAGCAAGGAGAAAAGGAGGATGCTAGGAGCCAGCCATGGAATAAGAAGGTAAAAAAGACATACAGAATAAAGAAAGGTCAAAGGGCCACAGGCAAAATGTAGTTAAAGAGAAACAGGAAAATGTTAGTTAGAAAAGCTGGCTAGAGGGGGCTGGAGAGATGGCTCAGCGGTTAAGAGCACCGTCTGCTCTTCCAGAGGACCGGGGTTCGATTCCCAGCACCCACATGGCAGCTAACAACTGTCTGTAGTTCCAGTTCCAGGCAAACAACAAGGCAAATAAATGAAGTTTAAAAAAAAAAAAAAAAAGAAAAGCTGGCTAGAAACAAATCAAGCTAAGGTCGGGCATTCATGAGTAAGAATAACTCTCCATGTATTTCTTTGAGAGCTGGGTAATGGATCCCTAAAGAGTAAAAAAAAAAAAGAACTACACTGTGGAGATTCAAGTCTGTGTCCACTCACAGCACTATATAAAGTACTGCTCTCTAAAGAGCAGGTCCCACACTGGTATAATTCTATGAACAAGTTTCAAAACGATGCAAAAAGTATAAACTCGCCATACCTTTTGTGACTTCTCAGCTACCATGAGGACCAAATCAAAGTCGTAGGTCCCAAGAGAATGATTATATAAGTCATTGACGTCCACCAGGAGTAGCAGGTACTTCAAGGCTTCCTCTGCACTCACAGTCTCAGCAGTGGGAACATTTCCTGTTTGTGTTTAAAAAAGAACAGGTGGAGGTGGAGCTCAGACAGTGCTTCTCTAGTACACATGAAGCTATAGGTTTGAGCCCCATGCCACGTAAAACCAGGAGTGATGGTGTGTGTGCTCCTTTAATGCCAGTGCACAGGTGGAGGAAGTAAGAAATTCAAGGTCATCTGTAGCTCCATGGTGAGTTTGAAGCCATGTGGCTACATAAGACTGTGTGTGCGTGTGTGCGTGCGTGCGTCTGTGTGTGTGTGTGTGTGTGTGTGTGTGTGAGAGAGAGAGAGAGAGAGAGAGAGAGAGAGAGAGAGAGAGAGAGAGAGAGAAAGAGAAAGAGAGAGAGCGCGTGAGAGGGAGCAGAAAGTCATTTGGGGAACCTACACAGACCCAGAAACCAAGTAATAAGATTTTCTGACAGACTGAGACACAAGATGAACATATACTTTCGATTCATTCATAAAATGCTTTGCATTCAAAATCTTTATATTTGAAAATGGTTAATAGAGACCATATGTTAATTTTGTGGCCCACAATGACACAGTAATGATCATCTGCAGAGCAGGGACTATCAAGGCCAAGTCAAACAAGTGTCGGTATGTAGGTCTCTACCTTGAAGTTCGTGTACCTTCTGTAGCACAATTTCCAGTTCCGGGGGAGTTTTCTTCACATGAGATGTGAGTATTGACAGGCAGTACCTGAGGTAGTAAGTAAAACACCAGAATAACAGGAAAAATAAACTGGACAAAGACATCTCCACATCTCGTTGTTCCAAAGATGCCAAAAGTAAAACAGCACCCACTTGCGAGGATTGATGTTCTCCATGGCTACTCTCATAGCATCACATATAAGGTCAAGTTTCTTCCTATCAGGATCCCTGGACATCTGGACACTCTTGGTAACTGGTGGAGGGTACATAGTCTTTGTGACATCTTCTTCCCTAAGAAGCAAAGGTATGAATAACTCATTTATCAAACAGACTGGTGATCCAACCACTAACATATATCAGACAGGTTTGTGAGACAATGAGTAAAAAGGAAGCCAAAGAGAGTTTTTCAAGTAGTAAGAAATCAAACATATCTGCAAAGGCCTAGTCAATAATGTTCATAATTTTGTTCACATTGGCTCAAAGCATGGTACAACCGGTGTCTAGGCAACCAAAGAATGAAGAAAGGGTAATATACTTAAATAGCAGTATACTATTGAACAATTAAAAATGAAGGAACTAGTGATAGATACAAAAACATATCTGAGCTCAACTCTGAAAGTGAATGCAACTGTATTCATACTATAGTAAATATTTTCTTGCTATATTATGTGGTTAAACAAACAAGGCTGACCTGTGTTGAAAATACTAAACAGTAACTGCCTGAAAGCTGGGGCACAAGAACTAATAGAGAATGGATATGATGGATTAAATGATGTACAAACATGTGCTGAAACTGGATCATCACCAGATGAAATACTAGCCATTTTGCAGCAGTTAACTACCCCACACTGAGAACATGTTCTAGCCAATGCTCTGCAAGGAGAAATAAATCGACTACTGTCTTCAACTTCCTCTGCCATCTATCTAAAACAAGGAGAGGTGGACAAGTCACGGATAGCAAAAAAAGCACATCTGGGACAACAGGAACTACAGAACCTGGGTGGTTTCACTAGAAGTTTCCAACAGTTAACATGTTCCTAGCTTTAAAAAGTTTCATTAAATAGCTGGTAGGAAAAATCATCAGAGAGCAAAGATCATATCTGATGCCAATCTCATGAGAAGAATAGTTTTCCAGCAAACCAAAGATACAAACCAGGTAACAATTCAGGATGAGAGCTTTAAAATTCAGTTTTAAAACTGCTGCTTAGGCTGAAGGACTGGAGCAGAAACCCTACTGTGCCCTCACTGTTACAGTGATTTATTTTATTTAAGAGACTTGTTCTCCAGCCACATGAGTTTGCTTTCTTTACCAAGAGACAATACTTAAAATATGACACTCATGAGTTCAAAATACTTACTTTAGTTCTGTGAAAAACAAATTAATATGATTTACAGAATCTATCTGCTTTACGAAGGTTTCCACATTTTCAAGAAATACCTATCAAACAAAAAGTGCATGAGCATGTTAGTTTAGATAGTCTTCACTCAAGGATAAAGTTAGGGGACAAGTAGATGCACACACTACCTTAGGGTTATGGTCATGAATCAGATTGAGATTAATTCTCAGTTTTCTCATGCATTCAAATGCCTCCTTAAACTTAAGACTGCAAAGACAGAGAAAATAGATAAAAAAGCATATTTTATGAGAAACTAAGTTCCCTGGCTTAGTATATTTTCATTACAACACTAACTGGCTATTATCAGATTACAGCCCATATAATAAACAAGATCTCCTGATTTTTAGACTGAAATTACAGATGGAAAAAAAAAGGGGGGGCAACATATTATGTTCCTTTCCAAAGGTATAGTTTAGTTACCACAGGAGCCTGACTACATGTCCTTACATGCACACAGGTACAGTCACATGTAACTTACTTGTCCAGCCACTTCCGAATCTGAGCCAAGACCAAGGCCCGATGATGAACAACCTCCAAGTTTCCCCTCGGCATCTCAAAAGAAATCAAAACATCTCTAATCAGTTGGAAATCATTGGAGCTCCAAGATGCACAGTTCTACTTAACTCTCCCTGAACCACTGAAATGCTAAAAAATGAGTAACTGGTAGAATCCAGTTGTGCTTGATATTTATCTCGGCTTTCAAGTTTCCTTTTAAACTATTGGTCAGAGCTTGTATCAATCAACATTCCTTCACGTAAAGCCAACAGAGAGCTAAGAAAGAAGGGTTATAATAGGCTGAAAAGCACAATCGAGCCTAAAATGCAGCCTGTACGTACTGTGGGGTGGTGACTGGAAATCTTTAGAATTGAGCTTACCTGCAGTATAAGCTTTGTATCCTGGGGAACAACTGTGACAATCCGGGAACCCCTTTCTACTTTGCGTAGACTTTCTCTATTGGCCTCATGACTGCTGCACAGACCAGCCTGTAACACTAAAAATACCACTGGCTGAGACTTAAGAACAACCACAGCAAGCCATGTTCCATTAACTGCCACTGAAGCTGTCTAGTATCTGAAACTTAGTTAATGTCAAGTTCCTTTGCTCTTGCACTCAGCCTCAAGATATCTGGTCCTTCCTGTAACGTCAGGCCTGGAAAGGAGTCTCTCTTTACATAGCTCTTGTACACATACACAAACACAGCTTCTCAAGCAACTGAGAAGGGATTGGAGCAACATTTCTATTTCTTAGTTTTACTTTCACATTACGGTCATACCAATGGCAGAAGGATATCCTGTTTCCACGTCAGCAACAAAAAAAATAAACTGGCCTTTTAAAATAAAGAACACATGGTTGGGGCGTGTGTGTGTATGTGTGTGTGTGTAATAAAACTCAGTGCTAATCCCCTACAAAAAACATGGTGATGTCTAAAAGTACAATAGTAGTTGAACAATGAGAAAGAATCATTACAAAAATTTAGAGCATATAGCCAGTGAAGGATCTATGTGGGAAGAGTATTAAATGAGCTGTATAACAAAATTTTATGAACAATTTACTGGAATGTATTACTTAAGTCAGGGTTTCATTTGTGGAGTCTCTAGTAACTGAAACAATTATTTGGCAAAGATATTATCTATGTTGAGGAGGTTATAGAGGTGGCCCATGGGTTAAGAGTGTTCACTGCTCTTTCAGCAGACCTGAATTCAGTTCCTAATACCCACACTGGGCAACTCACAACTGACTGTAATTCCAGCTTTTGGAGCAGTGAATACCTCTGGCCTAAATGGATACCTGTACCCATATGCACACACCCACAAATAGGTGCAGTTATGCCTGTTCACATATACACCAACACAATAAAAACAAACCCAATTTTTAAAAAATATTGTTATCAAAGAAATTAATAAATGAGCCTAGGACTCTGTGGTAACATAGGTAAAGAATTCAAAAATTATCAAGACTTCAAAGGAGACTGGAAAAGGGGGATACCATCATTTTGTCAAGGAAAAGCTTACTTTTAAGCGAAGCATCCTTCAGGGAAAAACACTGGCATGTATGGGAATGGGTTGTCAACAGTAAAAATTCATCACACACTACAAATGACGTGATATTTGATGCAACCTGCAACAGACAAACAGGCCCAAGGAAGTTAGGTATGTATCACACTTGAAAATAACATTGTAAGAATCGACCCAAACAAAGCCTAGATACCTCAGTGTCATTGATGAAAAAGCGACACCTGTCAGTCAGACCAAGAACATATTCCTGCAAAGAAATGAAACTGAAATTACAAACAACTCTATTCACAAGCACTTAAACTTACAGTCCTTACCATACAATTCTCAGGCTCCTTGATTTCCCTAAGCCTCTGTAATCAGGACTAGATATATACATCTAAGATAAGGCTAGCACCACACACAGTGGATACACTACCACCAATGGAGCAAGCCACTCTATCTGCTAAGCTCATAAAGAATCTATCTCAGACATCCAAAGGTCTGTGTTCATCTCCCATCCTATTCCATTCCTCGTCAGCCTTCTCTGGGCATCTATAACCACATATTGAATATGAAGGACAATATATCTCTCTGATGATTAAAACCATCAGTAGCTTTATTCTTTCAGGGAAGTAAGGGGGTTCACTTTTAATTATTAATTAGATTAGAAAGTAGTGCTTTTTTCTCTTAATTCCCAACATTTCTGTTCATTTAGGCTGCTGTGGTAATATGTTCTGGTACATTGTTAATATTTGTCCCTAATACTGGCTTAATAAAAAGCTGATTGGCCAGAAGGCAGACAAGAAGTATGGGTGGGCTATCAGACTAAGAAAACTCTGAGAACAGAAAAAGCAGAGCAGAGACACCAGGAGAGACGCCAGCAGACGCAGAGGAAAGAAGACAACCATGCTGCTCTGAGAAAAGGTACCAAGCTATATGGCTAACAGATTAATGGAAATAGATTGAGTTAAGATAAAAGAGCTAGCTAGCAATATGCCTGGGCCATAGGTCAATCAGCATAATATTAATATAAGCCTCTGTTTCTGTGGGACTGCAGGTCTGAGGGTTTAGATCACTAGCTGTATAGGCTAAAAACCTACTATTACACTAGGCCAATTGAAGAGCATTGAATAGTTGATTTATACTCCTGGCAGGGACAAAGTCCTCTCCTCTGTTCTGTGCTACCTCAAGTGGGAAGGACAGTATAGCCCATAACTCAAGGTAGGGGACCAGAGCCAGGATGTATAACAGGAAGAGGCTATAGCCTGCAGCACTTGCTGTGAACTGCCATGTACTCTGCCCATCTTTCTAAACTCAGGGTATTTCTAGAACCTTCTCCTGGGACCACTCTCTCTTTCTAGGAGCAGCTTTATTCTGTGTTTCAGCACAATCACACTGCCCCAGAGGCTTTCTTGAACTATCACCAGCATGAATACCATCCTCTAGTTATCGCCAAAAACCTCACTGTTTGCTACCATCATATGTTGTTCCTTGTATTCATTTTCCTATCAAAAAGAATGAGTCTATTTCAAAAAGATGGTGTAGTGGTTTAAATGACCATGGAACTCATAGGCTCATGTATCTGAATACTTGGTTCCCAGTGGTGGAACTGTTTGAAAACGATTATGAGGTGTGGCTTTGTTGGAGGAGGTGTGCCCCATGCCACTAGGGCAGGCTTGGAGGTTTCCAAAGCCCAGGCAATTTCCAGTTAGTGCACGCTCTCTCTATACCTTTTGATTGCTGCCTTAACATGTAAACTGTTAGCTACTGTCCAGCACCATGTCTGCCTGACTACTGCCATACCCCTACCATAATGATCATGGATTCTATTACCCTCTGAAATCATGAGCTTCCAAATTAAATGCTTTCCATCGTTATGGTGTCTTATGACAGAAAATGAAAAGTAACTAAGACAGAAGCTGTTTTGTTTCATAACTACTGTATCCTACAACTCATCTCAAATATAAATATTCTAACATTTGTGAATGACAATCTGTCAAATATTTTTCAGAATGTATGCTTTCATCCTAAGGTATTTAATATTGTGAGAGATGAAATTAGCTAATTACATGTATTATCACCCTTAATCTCTCCTGAACTTTGGAAGACTAATTTTCCCCTTTTCTAGGTGAAGAAGGTGCAGGTCAAGAGAGAAAGATAATTTCCTGGCACTGCCCTGGGATTTAGTGGAGATGCAGGTCCAGCTGTAAGACCTTGCTTTTTGGGGCTAGGAAGATGGCTTAGAGGTTGCAAGTGCTGACCATTCTTCCAGAGGTCCTGAGTTCAGTTTTCAGCAACCACATGGTGGCTCACAACTATCTAGAATGACATCTGGTACCCTCTTCTATATAGTGTGTGCATAATAAATAAATAAATCTTCAAAAAAAGACCCTGTTTTTCTACCCAATGTCCTCAGCAATAACTATTCTCCATGGTGAATTTTCCTGTGCTGTTTATTTACCTGTCCTCCAATCATGGCCAAGTCCATCTGTGTGCATGGATGAGCAAATCGAATAGCAAATCCTTCAGAGCTCTTCCATGGTTCCACAGTCAGAGACGATGATTCTGTTGTAAGATTGACAAGATTTAGTTTATAAATAGCTCATCAGATTCTTCCTGTGAGGCATTGAAAAAAATAAAATAACATCATCCCTATCTCCACCCCTAAAAAAGAGACGAACACTAAAACACAGCATTTAATTTGGAGTTCTCTACTTTTATTAGGATACTCCAGACAGGAGCAAACTAGGCCTGCCCATACTGCTTTACAGCATGGTATCCTGGGTTAGTAGGTTTAGCCACTGGGTTGAGGTGTAAATTAGTAACAGTGCTTGCCTAGTGTGCATGAAGCCCTGGGCTGAAATCCCAGCACGGCAAGTAAGTGAAAAACAACACCCAAATGAAGTAACTCAGATTCACAGAGACACGATACTAGACTTATGTGTGTTTAGAGTGTGGGTATAGGTCAAGACACAACAAAGAAGACTAAGAGATGGAAAGGAAGGGTCCTGGGAGGGCGGAAGAAAGAGTGTAACAGAGTATATGTGACATGCAAACAGAAGGATGTTGGGGACCACCACAAGGACAACAGGCCATAGGAAAAAAAAAAAAAAAAAAAAAAAAGGAAATGTCATAATAAAAACTATGTATGCTAAAAATAACTAAAAATACTGGGGAATAAACAATCTCCCAAAATCAAGTAGCACTGACAAGATACAAGTACACAGTCTCAAGAATTATTTATTTATAAGCCTACTTTCCTAAAATTCTGACACTCACCCCAAAGGCACTTGAACACCTGTCCATCAGCCAGCTGTACCACCGATGACTTGGTTTTGGAACTGCAACATAAACCAATGACGACCCCATCTACCGTCACAGATGAACTAAAGCAAAAAATAAGCAAACAAAAAACTCAGGAGAGAAATATAAAAAAAGAAAATATTTCTTAAAAATGAAGACATTTCACTGATTTTCCCATAGTGAAAACTAACTATAACCCTTTGGGGATACGTTGCATATGTCAAAGTAATACACATATTCTTTACAAAGTGGAAAATCCACATATGCAGACAGATGGAAAAGTAAAGCTGTTACCTGCCATTGACACACTTTCCCAGGGCCAGTAGGCTAGCTGTCTACCCTACAGGAAGAGCTCATTATAATGTTCTACAGTTTACTGACTTCCTTATGTTTGTTTTGAGACAGGTTTTCTCTGTGTAGCCTTAGCTTTCTTGGAACTTACTCTGTCCTCGAACTCAAGGAGATCCACGTGCCTCTGACTGCTGAGTGCTGGGTTTAAAGGCGTGAACCATTGCATCCTGACATGGGATGTCTTTCTGTACAATGTGAATTATTATTGGATAATAAAGAAACTGTTTGGCCTATGGCAAGCCAGCTTAGAAGCAGGCAGGAAATTCAAGCACAGTTAAAGGGGAAGGAGGGTAGAGTCAGACAAAGAGACACTGCAAACAAGATGCAAAGAAACACAGCTAAGCCATGAACCACATGGCAATATACAGATTAATGAAAATGGGTTAAGTTGAAAGAGCTGGGGGGGCTGGAGAGATGGCTCAGAGGTTAAGCACACTGACTCTTCTTCTAGAAGTCCCGAGTTCAATTCCCAGCAACCACATGGTGGCTCACAACCATCTATGATGACATCTGGTACCCTCTTCTGTATAATGTATAATAAATAAATAAATTTAAAAAAAAGAAAGAAAGGAAGAAAGAAAGAGCGAGCTAGGAGCTGGAGAGATGGCTCAGTGGTAGGGAGCACTGACTGCTCTCCCAGAGGACCTGGGTTCAGTTCCCAGCACCCAAATGGCAGCTCACAACTATCTGCAATTCCTGTTCTAGAGATCTGACACCTTCATACCAATGCACATAAATAAAGCTAAATGAATTTTTAAAAAACAAACAAAGAAAGAGCTAGCAGTAGGATTGCAAGCTTTAGAAAAATCTTGGCTACAGAGCAAAATCAATGTCACTGTAGACTATTTATTGAAACCCTGTTTCAAATTTTAAAAAGTAAAAAGAACTCTGGATGGGGCTGTAGAGATGGCACAGAGGTTTAGAGCACTGGCTGCTCTTCCAGAGGACCCAAGTTCAGTTCCTAGTACCCACATAGTTGCTCAAGGACCTGTAACTCAGTTCCAGAACATCTGATGCCCTCTTCTGGTTTCCATAGGCACTGTACATACATGATGCAGACATTCCAAACATCCATAATCATAAACACAAACACAAAGAAAAAAGAATGCAGAGGACATGTGCTTCCCTAGCATATGCAGGGCACCAGGTTCAATCCTCAATACCCCTAAATACATAACTAAATAAGTGACAGAGAAAAAAATACAATTTCTTAAAGGAGAAGGCACCTACAAAAACAAAGCCAATGCTAGGATTCCACTCAAGGACCTTATTTTAACCGAGGGAGGGATAGAGGGAGGGAGGGAGGGAGGGAGGGAGGAAAAAAAGGAGGGGGCTCTAAGAACTGGACTGGCTCTGGCTCCTGCTTGACCAGATAAGTCAGCAGATTTTTTTACACCTCAAAGGCATGTATACAAGTGGGTAGTGCTGGACGGCACATATGTCAAGAGAAATGAATCCATAGGGTATAACACACAGAAGAGCAAAGCAGTGTGAGGCCACAGTAAACGCCAGCTACCAACTGATGTGGGATGTCTCTCTGTACACTGTGAATTATCACTGGATGATAAAGAAACTGTTTTGGCCTATGGCAAAGCAGATTATAGGCAGGCAGGAAATCCAAGCAAAGATAAAGAGGAAGGAGGGTAGAGTCAGAAGGAGACACTGCAAGATGCCACCGAGAGAGCAAGATGTAATGGGACACAGGTAAGTCACAAAATATGTGGCAAAACATACATAGATAAATGCGTTCACTTAAGATACAAGAGCTAGCTAGCAATAAGCCTGAGTCAAAGGCCAATCGGTTTGTAATTAATATAAGACATTGTGTGTTTATTTGGGACTGAATGGCTGAGAGACCAGCTTGGGTGAGACACAGAGAAATCCAGCTACAACCAACAGTTTTTAACTGACCGAATGCCACTCTATCTCTTAAAGACATTAGTATTTTATAAGAAATATTTTATGAGAAACAAAAACTAAAACATCAGAATCATAAATGCCTTTTTTACTTAGAACACTAATGCATAAAAAGAAACTATAGAGACGTAGACATTTCTAATCCAAACTGTTGTGTTTATTAGAAAGCAGGGTTCTGCCGTATTTGGGCAGCACATATCTAATGCAGAACATAGTCAACACGAAGATCTTCACAGGAGGCTTCTTAAAGACAGCATGAAGCTTTGTGAGTTAACATTATAATGTGGTCTAACAGGTAAGGCTTTAGTTACAATTACTGTGAAGGTTAACATGAGCAGAACACTGAGTAGCCAGCCTTCCACCAGAACCTGAAGCATTCTGAGAGCTAGTCCTAAGTTTCCTCTACTATACCCCAGGGCTTTGAGTTTCTAAGGTTGTCAACACTGCTATATGACACAGATGAAGTCATGAATCAAACAAGCTCATGCCCAGGGGTTGGGGAACTGGCAAAGAGAGAGGCTTTCTAGTGTAAATAAAGCCACACACAGAAGAGGAGGGCCAAGTTTGATGTTACGACTCAAAAATAAACATAGTTATGTTTTAGTCCATTGGCCCATGAAATTTGTCCAATGTAACTATTAAAATCAATCGTAAATTCTAGGGATTACCTTGTGAAATGTTAAGTGGGTAACTGATTAAAATCCTTAACACAACTTAGCAGACGCTTTGCTCATCTGATATGCTCCTTTTCACTACTTCTTGAGACTTTTCATCTATTGTTTTGACATGACATCCAGGCCTCTTGCTTTGTGTCTAACAGGAAGTTACTCCTGTTCCTGCTCAGCCTCAGTCCATACACATTTATAACTTCAGTGACAACTTTACATACTGAATACACAGATGAAATCATACCTGACATTCAGCTGTCCTTGTACCTCATCCACTTCAGAAGGGGCCGCGGTCAAACGGTAGATGACAGACTTCAGGCTGGAGGGACTGTGGGTTATGGCCAGGAAAACATCTTCCTCAATCCAGGTGAGAAGGCACAGCTGCAGGGGGTTTACCTCTTCATCTTCATTGTCCCCAAATTGAACTCTGTTTCAGATATTAAAGATTATCCAAGATAAAAATAAAGCTTTAAACCACTGAACTTTAAAACCCTTTCCTTAATAAAGGAAAAATTCGGGGGCTGGAGAGATGGCTCAGCGGTTAAGAGCACCCTCTGCTCTTCCAGAGGACCCGGGTTCGATTCCCAGCACCCACATGGAAGCTAACAACTGTCTGTAGTTCCAGTTCCAGGCAAACACCAAGGCAAATAAATAAATAAAAAGTTTAAAAAAAAAAAAAAAGGAAAAATTCAGTCAACTCCTTATTTGGAGAAACAGAAGCTGAGCTACAGCCCTGAGTAAAAAAACATCTGTACCAACCACCACCTTTAACTGCCTAAGACTCGAACTGTGGAAGGGGAGACTCAGAGAATGAGCAAGAGGCTAGGGAATGCAGTCTTCTGGACATGACTTGGCCATCACAATCATGAATTCACAGCAGTCAGGACCTGCATAGGACAGTCAAACTTCCAGCATAGACGGTATGATAATCTCCAGACCCCAACCTTATGATGGAGTCCCTGGTGTTGACAGTGGATGGAACAGGGAGAGTGGCTCTTTTTGACGATATAGCACTAGGTAGGAACCCCATAGCCCAGGAAATGGCTGCATACTCATACACATTAAGTCAGCACCAGCTGGACTTAGTAAGTTATTGAAAAAGAAGGCATAAAAGTAAGAGGATTACATTTGGGGAGGGAATGGCAAGGCAAGAGCTGGAGGAAAAAAGGAGACAGATAAAATCGCATTTCATTGAATACATACATGAAAGTCTCAACAATAAAGAAAAAAACTCTATGCTAATACCAAATACCAGAACCCTCCAAAATAATGTTTGTCTAATTTAAGAATGTAGAATTTATTTTAAATCCACTTCCTCATATTCTAAGATCTTTATATTTGAAGAGCATCTTTTTGAAACTGGCCATGTAAGAAAATTCCCCACCCTTGGGCCTAAGCTACTGAACCACACGGCCCTCCTAAGACACCAATGACTGGTACTCAAACCAGATGACAGCAAGTATCAGCCCTATCAGAAGCACCTCACATCAAAACAACTAATAAACGGGGGACCACTTCCTTGCTTCTAACACTTTTCTGATCTGGGCAGTGTTTTGTCACAAAGGAAAATTCCTGTCCTTTGGATTCAGTGACAAGTCAGCAGTAGCTACTTAAAAAGCTGGTCCATAAGCCCAATCAGCCTGGTCAGCCAGCTATCAACACTATCTCCACTGTACAGGGCTCGCTCAAAGCCCTCAACACAGGTCTTTCTGGCTCTGGTTCTCACCAGCTTCCTCCCAATTCTTTCCCAATCTAAATCAATTCTTCCCTAAGGAGCAAAATGAAGACTCATGCCCTCCTATTTTCTCTGAATGGTTGGGACTATCCTTCCTCTTGATTTGTAATATATCTAACTCACAGCTGTGTAAAGGATGGGTCACAGCATCGTATGGGCTCATATTACTGAATGTGAGAACTGCATAAATAAATAGGGACACATAGATAAATGGTAAAATTACATGTATGCCAAGGAACTGGGCTGCTATGTATCTATCTGTCCTGTGTACTCACCTGTAAACTAGAGGACACTTCAGCTGTTATCCTCGAGAATTCCATTCACCTCCTTTAAAACAGGGGCTCCCACTAGCTGTTAGCTCACCAGTTAGGAAAGACCACTTGGCCAGTGAGCCCAAGAACTTTTCTGTCTCCCCACCTCCTGAGCACTAGGATTACATGCACACAGCACCAAGACTGATTTTTTTTTTTGTAGTTTCTGGAGACCAAACCCAGGTCCTCACACTTGTAAACCAAACACTTTGCTGGCTGAGCTATCATACTGCCAATCCCAAAAAACTATTTTAAAGTAAGTTTTGATTATTAGTAAACATTTGATTTGTACACTGTTTTATCTACTTATATACTCATGGTCACATAAAACTTACTTAGTAAAAAACAGGTTGTGAACTGAAGAAGTTAAGGAGCCCTGTTCTAAACTGCCTCACTCTTAATGTGCATTATATCTCTATTTAGTGGTTTCAAATTATATGTTAAAATTTGAATCTGGAGCTGGGCAGTGGTAGCACAAGCCTTTAATCCCAATACTTGGTGAGGCAGAAGCTGGTGTATCTCTGTGAGTTCAAGGCCAGCCTGGTCTGCAGAGTGAGTTCCAGGACACTGAAGGCTGTTACACAGAGACACCCTGTCTGGAAAAACAAAAGTAAACAAAAATGGATGTATACTCCCCAAGGCCCATGTGTTAAGGCCTGGACTCTCACCTCTATGCCATGCAACAACAGAACAATAAGGAGACCGGGCCAGTAGAAGCTTTAGATCACTAGCCAAATGCCCTCACCTCAAAGAGGTGCGGGACTCTAGTTCTCTACCCACGACTGCTAGGAGGTGAGTGAGTCTCTTCCATTACATTACAATCATGAAGCCTGTGCCAAAGCAATGAAGGCTGACAGGTTGTTAATCCCCAAGCACTGGGAGTCAAACAGAACCTTTTCCTTCTTGAGCTGCTAGATCTCCGGAATTTCCTGCAGTAACCAGAAAGTTGCCTAACAGAGTGAAGGAATACAGCCCTTTAAAAATGTACCACCATACTATATGCAAGCACCAAAGCATATACTTCCTTGAAAAATACATATGTATTAAATAGATGACTCATACCTAAAAGTCCATATTCTCTTACTTGTACTTGTTTCTATTAATTTTGTACCACATGTCCCTAGCAACTAAGAACAAAAACGTTCCAAACTGAATAGAATCAAACTCTGGCTTCTGCAGTTAGCCAAGTCCACGATCCTGGGTGAGTGTTACTCTCCTCTGATTCAGTTCTCTTATTTGTTGCTGCTCTGTAGCCAGTACGTAGGATTTGGCTTCCATGCCTTCTGTACACGCCTCCACGACAAAGGTCCTTAATTACAGCCAACCTTGGTACTGCTATTTCAAAGGAAAGCGCACTGATTTCCAAGCTGAGAGAAAATATCACAACACCCAGAAATTCTGTGATCTTGAACAAGACTAAGCTAGAAACTGATTACTAGCGCTATGTATCTCCTGCTTATGTGAGGGAATGAGACTGTGCCTTGGTGTCTGCCTCCATCTTCCCATGTCTGCTAGGGAACAAGGCAGTGGTGGGAACAAGAGTTGCCATGGGAATGCACTGCACACAGTGACCTAAGTGACCAGCCTCCCTCACTAGTGCATACCTACTTCACATTCCCCAGAATATATAGGCTGGATGAATTCAGGACAAAATGCTACCTGACTCCAGCCCTACAGACACAAAATGCTGAGGAACTTACGTGTATCTCTTTTCCAGATGAGGCAATCTAAGGGGAACTTTAAATCCATTTCCACCCACGGCTCCCAGCTTCACTGTGGAATCCACTTTCAGCTTATCACCTAAAAAACAAAAATGCAAATATTATTGCAAGCCATTTATCTTTAACACTAAGAATGTAGGATCTTGTAACCTGTGGGTTCTAGAAGACAAATAAAGCAATCTAAAAATAATAAAATTTCAACCTCAGGCTCAAATCAAAAAACAGAAAAAGACTCTGCTCCTAGGAAAGTACTAAGATTGTGTGCAATTGTATACAAAAGCAGGAGAAAGCAAGGAATCTGTGGAAGATGCTGCACTGTTTACAGAGCTGAATGTTATTCCTAAGTAACAGATTCTTCAAGACTGTCAAAGCATAGGGAAATGTATGAATGAACAAAACAGAATAGAAAGAGAAGGAAAGCAGCCAATTAAATACCATGACAACGAAAAGCAATTAGACTTGATCTGAGAAGCACTGGTGCTGAGATGACACAACACTGCTTCTGCTCTGGAGCAGGGATTGCACTGAGCTCCTTGGTCAGGGGGTTTCCACTCACCACCACACTTGTAGACAGAAATCTGGTTACTGGCATCAAGGATAGCAAGGTCATTGCTCTTTTCAAGATGAGCAGAGAATACAACTTGATTCACTGGATGTGGGATCTGCAGCCGGTAAGTACACATGGGAGGTGGGATCACAGTCTGCCGGAAAACTGTTACCAACACCCTGCCTGCACAATGAAAAGGAAGGTTAGTCATTTGGGTGGTCAGTGTGTAAAAGCAGACAGGAAGCATCACTGAGCACCTAAATAATTGTGCTATGCAGCATGCACTAGCTCTCCACAATGACATCTGGTGTTTTCTCATTAATAAACTTAAAACAGTATAGGTGCTAGGAGCTCTCTGCACCTGGCTAGTCTGGCCTCCAGACCTACACAGCCTTTGAAAACTTCATGTGCCAGGGATCAGGGCAAAAAGACCAAGAGGTTAAGGTTCTAGTTTTAAACCAGGCTCTTAAGGAAGAGAGATAATCAATACCTACCAAAACTTAGAGCCACAATTAGAAGGTTGAGGCAGGAGGACTGCCACGGGTTCAAAAAGCTGGCCTACACAGGGAGTATCAGGGATATATATCAAGACTCCATCAACAAGGGGACCTCGCCCACATTAAAAAAAGCACTTCTCTATGTATGAACTGGTAATAAGACATGACTAAGTTCTCTATCCAGAGTGTAATTATAGAAATAAGTATTAAAAGCACCACACTGAACGTTTAGTGCCAAGAGTGTCTACCTGCTATCAGCAAACCATCTATGGTTATTTCATCTTGCAACCCAGCTCTCCATCACTGATACCTACACCTAATTAAAAACATCAATCTTCCTCACAGGAGATAAATGTCTAGGATTTGACTCAGCATCCTAGAGAAAAAGGTAGTTTACAGTGCTTAAAACCAAAAGCAAAGTCAAATACAGTGAAATGCATGGTCAATACAAGGCTAACAGACTCCACTGCCCCACCCACATGGCTCCAATGTTTTTGCAAAAGGAAAAAAATTGTCAGTCTTCAACTTCAAGAGCCAGACAAGTCAATGTATGGCTCAGAGGTAGGTGGGGTGGGGTGGGGTGGGTGGGACGGGACTAGGGTTTTCAGAAGAGTTTGCTGGTTAAAACAGCACACCGGCAGGCCCTGGGTCAGGACCCACATGTTCATGGACACACTTCCCAGAAGCTTACTTCCATCAATAACAGCCACATTTGCCAAGTCACTGGTACTATTTCCAGAGCTCCGGTCAGTGGTCCAGTGCCAGTCACAGCAGAGATAACGCCAGCCCTGACAGAGTATATGCAGCCGGCACGGCATCACTGGGTCCCACAGCAGAGACACAATCTGGCTCTTCCCACTGGTGCTGAAGGGCAAGCTTTGCTTGAGATACCAGTGATAGTTTCCCACGGTCCAGAGCTGGACTGTGTGAAGGAAAGAAAAGGAAGGCCATTAGAGACCAGGGAACTCAGCTGTAGGCCATTAACAAGGGGGAACAGGGATAACTTCATATTTTTCCAAGAATTCTTCTTCCTATTTTGTTTCTCTAAAATAATTATATAATAATCAATGTCAAAAGATAGCTAAGACAGTATTTCAGAATGCTTTCCCCAGGCAAAGTTGAGCAAAAGATAACCATACTCAATGTATAGCTAGGCACCACAGTGCATTAGTCTGAGAAATGTGAAGTCCATAGGTATCAAGTTCAAGCACTGCAAAATATCCTCACATGGAATGAGCCAGCTACAATGCCCCTGGGAACACAGTCCAGTAAGAGCAGGGCCTAACGTGTGGTCTGCTGTAGAGAAGGCCCTTGACTGGCAAAAGATTACATCAAGGCAATCCAGGCAGGCTGAGCCAGCATCACTGTGGTAAGCTGAGTTTAAGATGCCTGTTTTCTTGAATGAATGAATGAATGAATGAATGAACAAATGAACGAATGAACTATTCAATTACATTTCAGAGTAAAAAGGCCTGCTGGTTAATGAGTTTGAATGAAACTTAGAGAATAGGCAAGCTAAAAGATTCATGAACACATTGACTTCACTGCTGTTGAACAGAATGAGGTATCTAAAATAATATAGATATGTACATGAAAAGGACCCCGCTTGTATCAATAGGGAGGGTATGGAGGGAAGAGAAAGAAGAAACTTTGGAATTTAAATACAATCTCAAAGCAAAACAAAACACACTACGAAGACCCAGCATGTATCAGCCAAACATGGTAGCATACACCTTTAATCCCAGCAGAGGCAAAGACAGGCAGATCTCTGTGAATTTGAGACCAGCCAGGTCCACATAATAAAATCTGGCTTAAAGACAATGACGACAACAATAAACAAACCAAAAAAAAAAAAAAAAAAAAAAAAGGAAGGAAGGAAATATAAAAGAAAGTATCATGTACTTTATAATTACCGGAGTGCTCCTCCCCTCCCCCGGGTTGGAGGATTGACTCAGTGATGCAGGGTTTACCTAGTAAGTCTAAGACCCTGGGTTAGTTATGAAGTGGACGGGTGGAGGATATGGTAGTGTAAAAAAGACAACAGACTTAACTCTAAATCTATGGTTATACACACACACACACACACACACACACCCAAACATCTTAAAAGCTATAAAAAAGTCCATCTCATGTGCAACCTAAATCCACTGACTTCTACCTACAGCATTTGATTCTGATGACTGTGGTTACAGAGCTTCTTTGCTCTGCTATTAGTACTCTGCCCTTTGGTCAAACACTAATCAAGATGCTGCACTGAGAGACTTTAAATAAAGTGATTGCCCCCACAACGCGTACAGCCTTAAGAGCAAAAGCAGGATTCCCAGGAGAGGAAGAATTCTGTCTCAATTCTGCAACATAAAATACTGCCCGAACTTAGAGGTTGCCACAGAGCCGGCCATCCCGACTCGCCCTGAGCACAGGCAGCTACACCCCTCCTCTTCTCCCTCCTCTGTCTACTCCTACTGCTTCTGCTTCTCTAGAGAACTCTGACTACTTCATGACTAAAATCCTCTCCAGATCCAAACCCGACCCCTCCCTCATCACCATCCCCCTACTTCAGGCCATACTGAGTTCACCAAAGGCTTACAGAGGAAGGAAACCCCATAATCTCCTTTGATATAACACATGAAGCATAAACCAAAGTTCAATAGCTGTCGTACCATAGCTTTTGAGAGTGGAGCTGTCTTCCCGTGGAAGGTCTTCTAGCCATACAGCAAGCACAGAGGAATCTGCATTCCACAGCAGGTCATTTACCTGAAAGGACAAAAGACACCGACCTTCAGTTATGGGCCAACTTCAGAGTCTATAATAGCTGAACTCCCTGCCACATAATCCAAACAACCTACTATTCTAGAGATGACCTCCACTCTAAGTTACTAACCTGCAGTTCCTAAACCTACTTGTGAAACTGGTATTAAGAAAAGGACATAAATATGCATTATGCTTAAAGATTTAAATACAAGTTTGACAAAAGGCAATATAACATTTTTAGGAATATCAAGGAATTTTACATAGTAATATCTTATACTATATTAAATACTTTAATTATAATATTAGCTATACCTATTAATACTAATTATGGTAAATATAGATAAAAATATGGTTCCATAAAGAAAACTCTTAAAAATTTACACAAGATTACCCTACATTATTTTCTAAAATTTTACATAATTAAGGGATTTCATGTGTCATTACCAAGATTTTAATGGTATATAAGTTGTTTAGTGTTTAAATGCTGATCACTGGGAAAGTTAGTCATTAAAATAAACAGAAAGAATTAGTATTTAATTTCCTTTCTGAGATCTTTCTTAGTAGAGAAGAAAAGCCACTTCTGTCCTAAAAGTCAAATGCCATCTTTTCTGCATGGTATCCTTATTCATAACCTCTACCAAATACAAACTTCTGCAGCCGAGGAGTGCTTAAAATTGAAAGACAAGGACTTCAGACACCTACTTTTACTTCATCTTTGGAGAAAGGAAGTGTAAACTGTCCATGAAGAAGTCCATTTTTCTCAAGAAACACAACATCTTGCTGGTTGGGCTTATCTTGAGTCGAGGCAATCAGACTGCCTGAGGGTCTTAAAGCAGAATCTAGGTTAGAGTAGTCTAAAGGTCTCTAGCTGGCCAAGCTAAACACAGGAAAGACTGACACAACATATTTTCACTTTTTCAGGGTGGGAGGGAATTAAAAACCCTCTTTTCTAGTAAAGAGCGGGATAGAGAGTGTATGTGCGCCTGTGCGCGTGTGTTTGTGGCAATGATTCCAAGAATTTAAAGCTCACTCTATTAGCAAGCAGCTCATCCCAGCATGTAAGAAGAAAAAGTGTCCTTCCTAACTGGTCCCATGACACCATTTCCACACAGTCCTGAGCTAAACTGCAATCCTTTCCTTTCCCAGTTGTCTAACTTCATGAGCCTTCCATTTCTCTTTTGAAATGCTCTTAGTTCACTTGCGTCATTCTCATTTCTCTCCAGTATTTTAATTCAAATGCTTAAAGAACACCTGATCCCATTCCAATACTGGAGGAGGAAACCTAGAGCCCTCATGGACTTGCATATGACACATGCAGCTGCAGTAGGTGGCATTGATTTGCTCTGTGTCTGCATGCAGCCAAAATGACAGGCAAGCTGTGAACTGCACAAACCACTGCACCCAGGAGGTGAAGGAAAGGCAGACTCAAATTTAGACTGTAGGTTTCTCAGCCAGCAGACCACCTGCTGTGGGAATCTGTCCAGGGCCGTCTCACAAAAGCCCTCCGAGTCCCACAGAGCCTCACACACTAGAGTTAGACACAGCCCTCGCTGTTTCCCACAATGGTCCTATCAACAACCATAACCTCTGAAGAATTAGATGCAACCCATGTGGGGCCTTGGAATGAGGGAACCTTGTGTAGAACCCAGGATCTAGCTGAATTCAGGAGAAAGGGATGGAAGAGAAAAAGGGGAGAGGCCTAGGCTCATTCTCATACTCACTTCCAAGCCAAGGAGGGTCCCAGTCCTGGCACAGGCTCACTCGTTGACTGCAAAGCAAACTCTCGGTTCCACACCCTGATCTTCCGAGCTCCTGCAAAGGAGGTGGAGTAAACACACACTTAAAGCCTAACTTTCACATACATCTTCCCTACACCTTCAAATCTGCACTTAGTAGGTGAAGTTGGACCAGTCGGCCTCAAAGCACTCTTCCAATTCCTAAGCCATTAGCACCAAAGGCAGCACCTCTTTCCTTATTCTGTGTAATTAATACTCTACTCAACAAAAGAAAACTTTTCTAAATTTTAATTAGGTAAAATTTTAAGTGCAATTTATTCCATACCTGTTTTTGGGCAAACAACACTCACAGCAAAAAACTGTCCATCCCCACGCCAGGTAATTTGTGGTTTGTGGTCATCCCAGGGCAGGGCAGACTCATGCTAAAGAGAGAAGAAACACCAGTATTACTGGGGAACCAACGCTCCCAAGTCAAACAACAAGGCTACCAAATATTTGCATCTTTTGTATGATGCCGAAGCTGTCTAGAAAATGGCTTCAGAGACTCTGCAGGAACCTTTCTAGAAGGGCTCTTGGCCCAAGAATGCAAGAATAACTTAAAAACAAAATAAACACAACCTTCCTTTTTCAGGCATTAGAGGTGCTATAAATACAGGCATTACACAGTAAGTGAAGGAAGGGATTAGGACACTATGGCAAGGAAGGAAGTGCTCTGTGGAAGTGTAATCACAGCTTTATTTCACTGGCAAACTTCATGACAGGACAGAGGGAGGAACTGGGTAGAGAAGAGCCAGTAGCAGTAGCTGCAGCAGTACACAGGCTAAAGCAACACTGCCCTCGTCAGCAGGGGCTGAAGAAGGGTCTCCAGTGCTGCTGCACCTCCATCCAAAGCCTTGAAGCAGCCAAGTTATAAGTGAGAAAAAGGAGAGCACCAGGGAATAGCTCACATCCCAGTGGTTGTTCCACTTCAAAATGCTGCTAGCTCTGCTCAGCCACAGATTAGGGCTGGCTAGACTATGCCGTATTTAACTACGATGCTGTCCTCTGGTATAGAACACAAACTTCCTCTAGTACAAGGTTGTGGTCTAACAGTTTCCTCCAAGACAAAGACAAAGCATTCCTTCTTGCAGGGAAGCTCCTTCCGCAGGAAGGTAAAAACTCAAAATAGCCTCAGATTCACTAGGCTCCTCCCTCCCAGCAATGAAAGTTGAAAGTCTCTCTCAGACAAGCCAACCTACAAAGACTACACCAGCTTCCTGGGAAAAGCAGAAACCAGATGGACTGCCTGGAAGAGGTTCAGACTAGAATCACTTGGTATGAAACTCTCCAACCTGTTGAGCCTACTGTAAGGTATCCAGTATGCTCCAGGTTTGCAGTTTTCATGAACTGTCTCACCCATGCTGGGGTGGACCTGGGTAATGCAGATATCTTTGAGTCATTTCTGCTCCTGTAAGTAACCCCGCCCATAGTCCTGTATGTAAACCAATACAGTTCATTGGTTCAGGTCTGGAGAGATGGCTCAGTGGTTAAAACACTGGCTGCTCTTCCAGAGGACCCAGGTTCAATTCCCAGCAGCCACATGGCAACTCACAGCTATTTGTAATTAGCTTCAAGTGATTTGACACCTTCACAAAGACATACCCATGGGCAAAAACACCAATGCACATAAAATAAAAAAAATTAAAAATCATTTTAAAATTCATTGGTTCACCCAGTTGGACTTTGGCGGGATCTGTACTTTATAGGATCCTTATCTGGGGTGAGTAGACATGTGTTGGGTCACCCTAGGAAAACTTTTGACATACAACAGGATGAGAACTAAAATGTGTAATAAAAAAATGTACCTGTAAGTAATGAAAGATGGGGATGAAGAAATGGCTTGGGGGTTAAGCATATGTAGTACTCTTGCCGGGGAACTTAGTTTCGATCCTTACACCCTTGTTGGGGGCTCACAAACACCTGTAACTTAGGCTACAAAGGACCCAACAGCTCTGTTCCAAGGCTCCTGAGACCTCTACACTCACACACAGATAGACAATAAAATAAAAACAAAAATCTTTTAAAAGGAAGTCAGGAGCAGACACAGGCAGAGGCCATGGAGGCGTGCTGCTTGCTGGCCTGCTTCACATGGCTTGCTCAGTCTGCTCTCTTACAGAACCCAGGACTACTAGCCTAGGGACGGCACCACCCACAATGAACTGGGCCTCCCACACTCATCACTAATTGAGAAAATGCTCTAAAGGCTTGCCTATAGCCCCATTTTATGGAGGCATTTCTTTCTTTTTTTAAAAAAAAATATTTATTCTTACTTTATGTACATTAGTGTTTTGCCTGCACGTATATCTGTGTAAGGGAGTCAGAACTTGGAATTACAGACAGCTGTGAGCTGCCATGTGGATGCTGGGAATCGAACCAGGATCCTGTTGTAGAACAATCTGTGCTTTTTTTTTTTTAAAAAACTTTATTTATTTATTATTTATTTATTTATTTGCCTTGGTGTTTGCCTGGAACTGGAACTACAGACAGCTGTCAGCTGCCATGTGGGTGCTGGGAATCGAACCCGGGTCCTCTGGAAGAGCAGAGGGTGCTCTTAACCGCTGAGCCATCTTTCCAGCCCCCAATCTGTGCTCTTAACCACTGAGCCATCTCTTTAGCCCCCATGGAGGCATTTCTTAATTGAGGCTCCCTCCTCTCAGATGACTTTAGCTTGTGTTCAGTAGACATAAAAATGTTCAAGACAATTATCATCAGCTTAATGTCTGTGCTCTTCCAGAGTGCACAGACCACTGCAGGTAGCAGTTTTGTTTTCTATTATGTAATCAATGCCTCACCCAGAGTGCAGCATATGTAAATCCTTAATAAACATGTGTTGATTAGTGACAGAACTCATTATAGAAAACATAAAGTGACTTCACTGAGCCCAGCAAGGTGCCAGCAGGAACTACTCTGAGGGCCAAGGCAGCACAACCTATTCCCAGACCAGTCCCATGAGCATTGCCTCTGAGTAAGCAATGCGTTGGGTTTTTTTGTTTTGTTTTGTTGAAAATATTTATTTTTAATTTATGTGAATTGGTGTTTTGCCTACATGCATAATCATGCAAGAGTGTCGGATCTTAGAATTACAGACAGTTGTTAGCTGCCATGTGGATGTTGGGAATCAAACTCAGGACCTCTGGAAGAACAGTCAGTGCTCTTAACCGCTGAGCCATCTCTCCAGCCCCTGTTTTTTTTTGTTTTTTTTTTAAGTCACTGGGAATTCCCACTCCTCCTTAAAGACTTATTTATTATGTATACAGTATACAGAAGAGAGTACCAGGTGTCATCATAGATGGTTGTGAGCCACCATGTAGTTGCTGGGAATTGAACTCAGGACCTCTGGAAGAACAGTCAGTGCTCTTAACCTCTGTGCCATCTCTCCAGCCCCCAGCGATGGTTTTGTTTTGTTTTTTTTTTAAATCTGTTTTCTGAAAGCTATAACTTTTAAGCCAAGATAAAAAAATTAATGCACAAAAGTAATAGTATTCTATTGGTCAGTAAGTGAGATTGGACAGTACATTTCCTGAGGGCAACGTCAGGTACTACTTTACTGAACAGAAGAGACCTTGGTATTACTAGCCTCTTAACTTGTTATGCATAACTCCAGGGGATGGTAGAACTGAACAACTACCAAACCACCTTACCATTTGTATCGGAAAGGGTGCTTGCCTGCCTTCTGAGCCATGGAACTGCGTCTCCTTACTGCCCCATCCAACAGTGACAAACTTGCCTGAGGAGTTTTCAAGAACAAGAAAATGAGCAATAAGCAGATAAAATGAAATCAAAGCAGTTTCATTCATTCTTCATGAAGGCAATCACTGACAACTCAGTAAGTTGAGTGTCAGTCAGTACATTAAATGCTGGGCTCCCCAATGAGATACAGCAATGACTTTGGGAGGAGCAAAGTGCCCTTATCGTGGAAAGCACAAGCCAGAGGTCAAGCAAATGATGAGTCAGAATGAACTATGAAAAACTTATAAAATATGTCTATGAATCACAAAGCAAGTTAACTCAAGAAAGTAGGTAGGAATAAAATTCTGATTTTTAGCATTAAGCTAACCAACTAAGCTAGCCAACTTAGTTCCTCAAGTAGACTTTATCCAAGACCCTGCAAATCTCAGAGTTCCACCAGGACCCTAGACTCTTCTAGCACTATCTACCTGCTCCCGTAACAAGGTCCCATGACTGGAGGGATTCTCCATACATCACTGATTTGCAGTCGGAGTCCTGCATATCTGTACTCCACATGGCAAACCTTCATAGCCATGAGACAAATCCATGGAAGAATTCCCCATCTACACCTACATACCAGTAGGTGCCATTTTCCTTCTCTGCTAATGGCACCCTTATTTACAACACACAAACTTCTGGGGGAGTCACAGTAAACGCTTTTCTTCTTCTAGTACATATCCAAAGCCTATTTGTTTCAATTTTTATGCTGGTATGTCTCATGTTAAATTTGGATAAAAGGAAAACCACAAATGTATATTCCAAAAGTTGCTGAGTTAATTATAAAAAATATACTCATATGCTTAATGAGCACCAGATTCTTCCTGAATCCATTCCCTCACCTAGGCCCACACTCACCTATAGAAACTTACAACCTCATCACCCTGTCTGTAATCTTTACACACACACACACACACACACACACACACACACACACACACACACACGCCCTCCCTAACAGTATTACTAGAAATAAGCAAACAAACAAAATGATCATGCATATGAACCCACCAAAACCATTTAATCCTACAGTCCTGTCCTAGCATCCCAGCAGGGTGCCTTGTGTCCAGGTCCCTGAATAAGCCATGGCCTCAGCCTTGGCCTAACCCCTACTCTTAACTCTTGTCTATCAATTATCAATCACAAGGTAACTAGGACTCAGCTCAAGTCAGCATCTAGAAACCTGCAACCTCAGTGACACCTTCTCTTCTGCCTATGCTAATAATACTTACACATCAAATCATTGCTGAGTCTGTGCCATATGCCCCAAGGAAAAAGTGACCAAATTAACAGTGTTTCTAGCATTCACTGCAACCCTCAGTTTGTTTCCGTAAATTTAGTCAGAAGGCATCCCTAATGTTTTTGTTTTTGTAAGAAAGCATTTCTCTGTGTAGTCCTGGTTGTCCTGGAACTCACAGAGATCTTCCTGCCTGTCTCATGAATGCTGGGATTAAAGGTGTGTACCACTACCACTGGACTCTGAAGGTATTATTTGAAGGGAGGGAAACAGCAGTGTTTAAATGCTATCCTGGATTTGGTGAAGTGACAGGTATGAAGTTAGACCTTAGTAACAGTTCAGATACTGTCCCTCACAATCCCCCTTCAAAAGGTCAGCTGCATAGAGACTTCTAGGTGCCAGAGCTCCTTATAGTCATAAGTATACCCTTTCTCTGCCCCATCACTCTCAGCCTCAGTAGACAAATGATCTTACCAAGAAGAAAATCTGACAGGAACACTGTCTTCTACCACATAAGCCCTTTTTTGTGGTCTACTAAACTGTACTTGAAATATGTTCTTATTCTAGCTAGAAAAATTCTCTTCTTGGAATTCTAGCCTAAGTCTTTCCTGAGGTTTAAGCACCAACCGAGTAACCTTAAGCACAGAACACTGAAAAAACATCTCTCAGATCTAAAGAGACATTAGTGCTATGTCTGCTAAGAACTGGGATGGACTGACATTCTTTGGGCTTATGGCAATTACTATATATGAGAAAATGAATAAAGCTAAGGAACTTCAGGTCATAGAATGTTTCAGAGCAATGCTTACCTTCCCCAAAATCATCCTGGTGGATCTGCTGCTCTGTGATGACTTCAAAGTCTCTTGTCATCATAATCAGGGTCTGCTGACCTTAGAAGAACAAATCAAAAACGAAGACGGTCATTCCAAGTGCCTAGAGCACTGAAGATACAGAAGACAAGGGGATGTTTAGAACACCACTGTCTCAGTAAGAGGAGCTAGTTAGAACAGGGTTCATAGAATGCATGTATACAAACACAAGTTCTAGTATGCCAGTCACCGGATACTTATTCTTAGCTATTGATTGTATAAAACCCAACACAAAAATCCTCAGAGTCTTCCTCTACTATTTTAAAAATTTCTAGTTTTCCAAGATACTTCTGTAGACATAAACCACACTCATCTGGAATAAAGAATCTCAAGGGAAAAGAAAACCAAGCACACAAGAGCTGTGAAGAAGCTGTTTACTATACAGGCAAGACTGTTCAACTTGCCACCAGGCCTGACAACCCAAGCTTGTTCCCTGCTGCCAGCTGTCCTGTGCCCTCCACATCTGCACCGTGGCATGTGCACTCACACCCACTGCCGTGGGGTTACTAGAGAAGTCCCTAATTAGTAAAATGAGTCCAGGAACAAAGAAAGACAAGAGGTTTGTGCACAGTCTAGGGACGTTCCATGAAGGTGTCTCACAGAATAGAAACAGGCCGATGAGAAAGAGTAATCAGGAGAAAATTCTCTGGAGGCTTTAGGGTTTAAAAGAGATTAAAACTCAAGTGCAGCATGCACACAAAGGTCAGTAATGTGGAGGAAAAGCAAACCTGCTCCTAGCAAGTCTTGCTTTTAGAGTGGGTTAGAGCAAACGCTGCTGACACTGATTGTTCCACCTGTGACCTGAGCCGGCTCCTCAGCTCTCAAGCCTCTCCCTCACTCAAAAGCTGCACAAACAGCTTGGCATGCTAGCAGAGAGGGAAGAGTTAAGAATACAGTAACGACATTATAATCTGCTGTCACTGTACCAAGAGGTTTCTGAATTTAAGGAGCCTCTTTTGATGTCATTAGGAGCAGGTTTTACAGGGTCAGTCAGGCTCCAGTGAGAAGCTTACCTGTGGAAAAAAGCACCAGCTCTTGGTCAGGACTCCAGCTCATGACAGAGATACCATTGGCCACACTCCCAACACATTCCAGCTGCATCAGAGAGTATTGAAAAGGAATATTTAAAACACCATTGTCTCAATAAAGTTACTACAGACTCAACCAAAACAATTGAAATGTAAAAACCCAAAGGTGGAAAGATCCACCGGATGTGCACTGAAGAACAGCTGTTCAGACACTAGACACAAACTTAAGCATAGTGAGCAGAGGAACGAGATAAAACAACAACTATGAAAGGCACAGTTACTACTGAAGTCCTAGAGAAATAAAGTGGATCTAAGAGCAAGCAAAGGCCTGGGGTGTAGGAGGCTTCTGTGAAGCCCTCAATGCACAGCAGTACAAGAGAGGAGAGCCAGGGCGGAGGCCTCAGGGCTCAAAGAAAGGAACAGAACAACTGCAACTAGCTCCCAAGGACACAGACACAGGCATGAAGGTCAAAGGTGAGGGACTAGGGAAAAGCACCTGGTCTTATCAGGCAGCCTGGTGACTGACAGTGAGAAACCAGAGAGGGATCTCAGTGGAGCTGGCTCAGGAATCAGAACTCTCTCAAACACTTAAAAGGAAAACACTAACTTTTAATGTGAGAACTACCAGTTAGCTTATCCGTGATAGATTTGGACAATTCTCACTATGAATGAAGAGTAAGGTTTACGAATGCTTTCAAGGAAATGGTTAGGAGTGAAGGCGCCAC
>PVIH01012160.1:0-64924 GCA_004025045.1 Sigmodon hispidus
CCCATCCAGCCCTGTGACACCTGCCCATCCAGCCCTGTGACATCTACCCATCCAGCCCTGTGACACCTGCCCATCTAGCCCTGTGACACTTGCCTCCTTGTGAGCTTTGCACAAAGAAGGTCTTCACTGAGAAACTGAACTTCAGGAGGGGACACTTACAATGGCTGTGGCTCCATGCCCACTACCTGCTTCAGCATGTAACACACACACACCTCCACACACACATTGTGTTTTGGTTTTTTGAGATAGAATTTCTCTGTGGAGCCCTGGCTGTTCTGGAACTCACTCTGTAGATCAGGCTGGCCTTGAACTCACATAGAACTATCTAACTCTGCCTCTTAGCACGTACCACCACCTGGCTATTAAAAAAAAAAAAAAAAAAAAAAAAAAAAAAAAAAAAAAAAAAAAAAAAAAAGAAAAAAAAAAAAAGATGCACAGTGACCCCCAGATCCTTCTGTAGGTATGGAGCATACTCTACTAGGCAAGGCATTATGCCCACCCACACACCAGTCCCTATGCTTCCTTTTGCTCCAGGTCACTGCCACTTCATCAGGAATAAAGGTGTCTCCTGGTACCCTACCCGTAGGCATCAGGTCTCTTCTATCCTAGGCATAGTATAACTCCGTCCCTCATAGCAGCAGGCTCTGTGCCCACCCAGGCTGGGCTACTCCCTTGGGTTGGAGATATGAGTGCCCTGATTTGGTCCAGACACATACACACACACACACACACACACACACACACACAGAGATTTAAGAAAGGTCGGAGCGGCAGTGACATGGCGTGACCCACCTTGGCTAGGCCCGCGCGGTGGGCCCCTTGTGATTCGATGTAGGCCACGTATCTGTTGAAGTCTCTGAACTCATCCATGGTGGGGCGGAAGGTCATGATTTTGCAGCTGGGGTTCTGGGCACTGTGGTCCTCAGACCCCATGGCTACGGCAATGTAGAGCCACACCTGTGAGGAGGAGGAGACGGTCAGTGTAGGGCTGCCATCACCACCGGGATGCTTCCCTCAGCATCAGCAAACCACAGACTCCATCACTCCCAGCTGACTAAATGCACAGGTACCCGCTCTCTAAAGCTGATGAGGTCCCAAAAGCTGTGCACTTTCTAACCAGAGGCCCCTAGAGCCCAGAACTGCCCTCAGCGGGGACCTTCTTCCCACGTGGACCTTGTGGCCCTGTGGGAAGGACTTGTGCCTCATGTGTGCAGAGGACTCAGAATCTACCAGGAGCACATGAGGTCATCCTGGGCTGGTTGAGAATGGTCCACTGTGCGCAGGAGCCAACTGTCCAAAGTCTGGAATCCATCAAACTGTTCAGGGAGGCCTGAGCCGAGGACAAACCCAATCCATCTGAGTCAGCTCAGGATGCAGCCAGTGTGCTAGCAGGGAAGGGAGAGAGGTCACAGATGCTGGGCGCATCTCTGCTACAGGACAGGGAGGTAACACAGCTCATCCTTACTGCCCCTTGCCAGGAAGCCTTCTCAGCCAGTGAGTGACCTTTCCTCACTGGGAGACCACATGGCCTGCAGCCCAGAGTCCAGGAAGGGTTGTCAGAGTCTCTTCCTCCTCCTGAAGACACCCCCACACACACATACACACACCCACACACAGAGCTTCCATGCACTTCCCAGGCTGTCCACCAGGTGGCAGCACATGCCCAGGAATGGAAGGCAGGGATTGAATGGGAACAGAAAAGATCGGAGGGAGGGGGGCGCTGGTGGCCAGGTACCTAAAGGTCACCTTGATGGGCTCTGGTGAGGAATGAGGCTGCATCACCTGGATGCCCTGGAGCTCTACATCCCTCAGAGCCACAGTGCCATGTGATAGATAGGACAAGGTTAACTGAGAGGGGCTGACTGACAGACACTATCCTCCGGAACACTTGGGGCAGGCCCTAGCCACATACTAGAAGCAGTCCTGCTGGGTATCTCACCTACCCCCAGGTCTCAGGGCCACTGTCCCCAGCTCCATATCAGTTGCTAAGCCTAGGATTTAAATGCCCATCACACACAAACACACACACACTCACATGCACACGCACGCACACACACGCACAAGGGATCTGAGAAGTATACTCTATCAAGAGTGGGGAGGGGGGAGAGGGGTCTTTCCAGCCCTTCTTGCTCCTAAAGGTCCCTACTGCTAGAGGTCTGGCCACTGGGTGACACCCCAAACTCTGGTGAGTCCCAGCTGGCCATGGCCCAGGCCACCATCTTGAGAGATTCTACAACCTGAGCTCATTCCCCAGCAGGAAGGCGGCCATGACTCCCTGAGGTCAAGAGTGTGGCTGGACCCCATAGCTCAGGGAGTCACACAGTAGGAGAGAGCAGACTCCCTGGCAGGTCTCACCTGCACAGAGCCTAGGCAAGGTGAGGACAATTGCCCTACAACTGTCTACCGTGCGTCTCTTGTTCCCCAGCTGAGTGCCATGTGTCTGTGAGCCCTGAGCACAGGAGCCCACGTGCTGTGACAGAAGGACCTCCCAGTCCTGTGTATGCAGCCTTCCCTGGCAGCCCTGCCCTCCTTTACCTGAGTGAACGCAGGGGTGGGGTGGGACGAGAAGGGTGGGCACAGAAAATGAGCCCTGGAGGGTCTTGCTTGGTCAGCTGAGCTGTCACAGGATGGCCACACTGCAGGGTGAATGGTGAGGCTGCAGGATGGTGAAGCTGACAGAGGCCAAGGGCTAGGAGCTGTGGCTGCTGGGCTCAGAACTTTGGTATTTAGCTCCTGGGATGAGAAGGCTGGGTATCCAGGCCACAGAGACAAGTGGGCAGTGGGGCTTGACACAGTACCAGGAGGAGATAGGCCAGCCAACTAAGCACTCCCTGAGGCCAGCTGAGGGGTGCTACAGCCCCAAGGGCAACACTCAACACTGCCAGGGAACTGCAGGGACCCGCCATGTTTATAGAAAGTATGTGGGACATCCAGGCCAATGTCTCTACTCCCAACAAGCCACATGAACAGACCTCCTTGCTACTCCACAGGATACCTAGAAGACAGCAAGGTTGCTCTCTGTAGCAAGGGCCTGCCCTGCCATCCTTCTGCTTCAGCACCCCAAATGCAGATGAAGTGCAGCATTCATGTGTTCCCCCCTGGGTGACTGGCTGGAAGCCACCAGAGGGAAGGGAACTGCTGGGCAAGCCTAACCCTGAAGGCCTGGACCACTTCTACATTCTCGTCTGTTAAAGGAGGAAATAAAAGATGCTGTCTTGGTCACACCAGCACAGAAACAAGGGCCATAGCCCCGACAGCACACTGGCTCACTCCCCGGAGCTGCTCAGCTCCACCCGTCTGTGAGCAGGCACAGAGCAGGAAGCTGAGGCAGAGGGGCTGCCAGCAGCGGTCACAGCCCACATTACAAGCCCTGAGACATTGAGGAGCAACTCCAGATGCTGCTCCAGGTGCTTCTGCAAAGCCTAGGACCACTGTCACAGCAGCCATGGAGGGAAGGTGGGGCAGCCACTGAGAATGCCCAGCAGCTTGGAAGGCGTCTCAGCCACTGTTTCGTTGCTGTGAGGAGCCACCATGATCACGGTAAGTCTAGTGAAGAAGAGTACTCCACTGAAGATGTAGAGTTTCATCCCAGCAGGGGGCATGGTGGCTGGCGTGCGAGCAGACAGGCCTGGTGCTGGAGCAGTAGCCGAGAGCTGATCACAGGCAGCGGAAAAAGAGACACTGATTCTGACATGGGCTCCTGAAACCTCAAAGCCCACCCCACTGACACATCTCCAACAAGTCTGCGCCTCCTAATCCCACCTACCTAAATATCTGAGTCTATTGGGGGACATCCTTATCCAAACTACCACAGCCCAAAGCCACTGCCAGCACAAACCAGAGGCCAACCTAAATCCAAGGACTGGCTTCGTGTCCCAACACAGACAAGACACACAGTGCGTGCCACATACAGGCAGTCCTGAACAAGAGTGAGATCAGACACGCACAGTGTGGAGAGGCCTGAAGATCAGCTTCAGTGAGGGACCCACAAACAAAAGGCCAGGCTAATTTCACATCAGCTTGACACACACTAGAGTCACTAGGGAGGAGGGAGGCTGAGGGGAGGAAATGTCTCCATAAGCTCTAGCTGTAGGCAGGCCTGTAGGGCATTTTCTTAGTGATTGATGGGGAGGGCCCAGCTCATATGGGTCCTGCCGTCCCTGTGCTGGTAGTCCTGGGATCTATAATTAATTAATTAATTAATTAATAGATGAATGAATGAATAAATAAATAAATAAGAAATAAAGCACACTGAGCAAGACACAGGGAGCAAGCCAGCACCCTCCAAGGCCCCTGCATCAGCTCCGGCCTCCAGGTTCCTGCCTTGTGTGAGTTCCTGTCCTGACTTCCTTAGATGATGGACACCGGTACCTGGAAGTATAAGCCAAATAAACCTTTTCCTCCCCAACTCACTATGGTCATGGTGTTTCATCACAACAGTAGAAACCCTAAGACACCACCCAATATGGAAATCTATAACAGGGAATTTCTAAAACAGGCCAATCCACAAATGGGAAGTGAATTTGTGGGTGCTGGGGCCTGTGAAGAGAGGAAATTGCTCATGGGAATGGGAGCTTCCTTTTGAGGTGATGGGATGGATGTTCTGGAACTTGACAATGGTAATGGCAGTACCACTCTGAATATAACTGCAAACCACTGAGCTGTCCACTCCTAGTGGTGGGCGCCAAGGGCCTGCTCCTTACAGAGGAACACATAGGACCTGCCAAGCCCTGCCTATCTCAAGCACCATCACTGGGCAAGACCATCACTGTGGAGTCCTGGGATTCCTTCCAGGGAGCTGAGGAAAGTCAGACTTAGCACACACCTTCTGCTCCCTGCCTGCTCATCTTGTTCAGAGCACTTCAGTGGAGGGCAAAGGCTACCTGGGAGCACAGCTGAGCTGAAGGACAAAAGCAGTGTCTCAGGGGTTCAGACAGAATGACTTCTAAGCCAGGTCACCACCTGCCCATCATCATCATCTCTTGCCCGCAGTGACCTGTACGGCCTGTGTGGACAGCGGCTCTGGTCATTGAGCCCCACAGGCAATAATCTCTGGTACGGGGCTTCACTGTGCTAGCTGTAAACTAATAAAGCTTTATTTACAAGACAGGGACCCAGAGACCCCGCCCCATCAAAGATGCCTGCAGCCTGGCCCCTGCTGCAACCTGGGCCTGCTGCAGCTTGGCCCTGAAGGTAAACCCTTCTGAGCTGTAGTGTTCCTGTCAACAGCAAGAAGAAAAAAGGCCTCCTGGGGCTGGAGAGATGGCTCAGCGGTTAAGAGCACTAACTACTCTTCCAGAGGACCCGAGTTCAATTCCCAGCATCCACATGGCAGCTCACAACTGTCTATAGTTTCAGTTTCAGGCAAACACCAAGCAAATAAATAAAGGAAGGTTTAAAAAAAAAAAAAAAAAAAAAAAAAAAAAAAGCCTCCCAATTCCAGTCTGCAGCAGCCAGCCCACTTGAGTGGCCCTGCAAATTGCCTTGCTGGTACTCCTCCTCAACTAAGAGCTAACAATTAGCACGAGGGCAGCAGCATCTCCACTGCCAACACAAAGCCTAACCTCAAACTTGAAATGTTTACCACAACTCAGTGGACCCATCCTTTCTCAGGCCTATCTTCTTCCTGGGGGCTCTGGGCCCCTGCAGATGCCCCTGAACTGGGCCTGTTGCAGAGTGGTATAAGAGTTGTACCCAAATTCTGCACATGGGGCCCTGGATTGTGTTCCTAGCCCCAGACACAAACATGCCCATCTGGCTTCCCTGAGGTCAGAGGGACCTGATGTGTGAGGTGACAGTAGAGAAGCACCTCGCTGCCCTTCAAGGGGACCTGAGAAGGACATGAGTGGAAACAACATCCATGCTGGGGAGGAACTCCAAAGGCCATGACAGAAACATGGTGAGCACAGGTCAATGCTGTTAACATGACTCACTCTTCACAAGTAGGCTGGGGTGAGGACTGGTGCATGGGCTCACTCCAACCCCAGAAACACATGCACACATGTGTATACACACATACTACCCCATAAACAGGCACTTTCGTTTTCTGAAGACTTTCTTACACCATGTGTGTACACATGTTTGTGTGTACATGTGAGCAACAGTGGCAGGTGCTCCGGAGGTGAGATGAACTGTGAGCACAGGTGTCTGCAGATGCCAGAATGCTGGGTCTCTGAAAGCTGGAGCCACAGGCGTCACAGACCCTGACACGGGCGCAGGGAACTGAACCCACCCTCTAGAACAGCAGCATTGCTCTTCACCCTAAACCACCTCTCCAGCCCACATACACTTCAGTTTTGTTGCTGTTGTTTTATTTTATATTTGTCTTTTCAAGATGGGGGCTTACTATGTTGCTCTGACTGTACTAAAACTCACTACGTAGCCCGAATGGCCTCTAACTCAGAGATCCACCTGCTTCTGCCTCCCCAGTGCTGGGATTAAAGGCATGGACCACCACCCCTGTCTTAGATCTATAGCTTTTTTTAGAAATATATATATATTTATTTATTATGTATATCGAAGACGGCACCAGATGTCATCATAGACGGTTGTGAGCCACCATGTGGTTGCTGGGAATCGAACTCAGGACCTCTGGAAGAACAGTCAATGCTCCCAACCTCTGAGCCATCTCTCCAGCCCAGATCTATAGCTTTTAAAGTGTTTTAAAAACTGCCTCCCTTGGGGGCTGGAGAGATGGCTCAGCGGTTAAGAGCACCGTCTGCTCTTCCAGAGGACCCGGGTTCGATTCCCAGCACCCACATGGCAGCTAACAACTGTCTGTAGTTCCAGTTCCAGGCAAACACCAAGGCAAATAAATAAATAAATAATAAATAAAGTTTTTTTTTAAAAAAAAAAAAAAAAAAAAACCTGCCTCCCAACTGCTGGAGACTCTCTAACCCCATCCCTGACCCCAACTTCTTCTGTAGGTGGATGAAGGGAACATGGCCCACAGCCCCACAGCCCCACAGCCCCACAGAAGGTGTCCAGAGACCAACATGGATAGGTGAGATAGTCCTGAGCTGCAGGCCCCACCTCTGTAACTGTACAAAAGGGACCCAGTTACCAGTGCTAAGAAGCCCGAGTCACTGTGGACAGGTGCACGGACTCCACCCATGGGCCACCAGGCCTCAGCATGGCCCAGTCCCCCACAGACCCTCGAGGGATCAGGCTGTCCATCTGAAGTCTGTCTGTTGTACTTACCTAGAAGTTCTAGGAGGTTCCAGGGGGCTGAGGTAGCCAGATAACCCAGGCTCAAGGAAGCAGTCAGGGCTGCTTTCTGTGCAGCACCTCCCGTGACACAGTGTCCTGCAAGGTACAGACAAAAGCTGATGCCTGAACTACATACAGCCCCTGCCTGTCCAGACCTTACCGCTTTTCAACAACACGCAGGCTGTCCCCAGCCCTGTGCTGGCCCACTGCGACCTACTGCAGTGAGAGCCCAGTAGTCAAGTGATAGAACAGAGACTTCTAGAAGCTGGAGGCCATACACAGCTACTCATTTTTAAGCTTAGTCAAGTGTGATGGCACATGTCTGCCACCCAACACTCAGGAGGTGCAGAAAGGATGGATGGCAGGGACCTGAGGCCAGCCTCGGCTACCTTAAATGGCAGAAAGTGCCTGGCTCCTTTCAAAGCCCGGGCCCCTTCTAGTGCACAGGAACTCAAAGGCTTGGGTCTTGGGGATGGCAAGTGGCACTGTGGCACTGAGACCTCATGATGTGAGTCTGTGGCTGAGGTCACCTGTACCTCTACTGTCCTGGGCTCCAGAAGCCTGCGCGTCTGCTCAGCTGTCCAGTCCTGGCTGACCATAGCCCGGGTCCCTGAGGGAAGCTAGCCCCACATTGTGTGAGACTGATAACTTCCCTGCCAGCACCCACGGCCCGCCCCGCCCACCCCACTGTCACCATGATCTTCAGGGTCCCCTGGACCAGCACCAGCAAGAACTCTTCCTGCTCTGCCGTCAGGAGACTGCCTGCTCCTCCATGGGCTCCTGCCCTCACTGTAGCCCAGTACAGTCACTGTTTCCCCACACCCCATCCCCACTCTGCTTCTGGGCCCACTGGGCACCAAGCTGTCCAGCACCAACTCACTCTTCTCTGAAAGAGCAGAGGTGCCAACAGAGGGGCTGAAGGGATGGCTTCGTGTGGGGAGAGAGCTTTCTCAGCAGCATGAGGACTTGGGTTTGGATCCCAGCACCCAGGTAAAGAACAGCACTCAGCTGCCATCGATGCTGGGGGTGAGGGGGCAACTGTGGGACAAGAAAAACAGTGGGACAAGAAAAAGTCCTGCAATCTACATGGAAAAAAATGAATTCAGACCTTGACCTCATACAAAGTTAATTTTAAATGGGTCCAGACCAAATTTCAAAATCAAACATCAAATTCCTAGAACAAATATTTATGACCTTGAAGTAGGCGGCTTTAGACAAGATGGAGGAGGAAGCCGCACTGGACTCTGAACTCAAAGGCTGACATGATGAAAGAAGAGTGTGGGAACACCTGAGAGCCATGGGTCTAAGAAGATCAGCATCCAAAACATGGAAAGAATCTCCACCCCTCAGCACAAAGACAGAGACCAGCATCCAGAGCACACTCAGGTGAGGGTCTGAGCAGACACTTCCTTGGGGACATGTGTGGCCATCACAGCAATGGAGCAATCACACCGGGCATGGAGGCACTTGCTCTTGAGCTGGCCCTGGGCACAGACTCCGGGTGACTCTGGGAGGGACATGGGGTAGGTGAAGAACTGACAGCCTTGGGCAATGGCCACTGCTCAGCATCACAGCTCCTGTACAGTGCTGTTCTCCAAACAAGACACCGCCATCTTCACTGGATGAGCCGGCTTGTGGACTCCACTCACAGACAAGTGAGTGAAGAGGGTCATGGGAGCACCACAGAGTATCCAGATGTGACTGCCCTAACTGCAGGTGGCCTCAGGAAGGATAAGGGCGGGGGATACAGAGTGTGCATCATGGAGGCTTTAAGGCACCCATCCTGCCCGTAACCCCTACCCCTCTACCCTGTGCTCCTTAAGTAAGTCCAATGGTTGGACAGATGGCTTACTGGCTAAAAAATGGGCTGCTCCAGCAGAGGATCCCTGTCCAATTCCCAGCACCCCCACAGTGGCTTACAAGCATGTGTAACTAAAGCTCCTGGGAATCTGACACCCTCTTCTAACCTCCAGGGCCCAGGCACATACATACACACAGATATACACATACAGGCACAACACCCATGCATAGGTAACACACAGTGGTGATACAATTTTAAACAACAAAATCAAAATTAAAGATTAAGTCTAATAAAGCCATTGGTGGGGGCCACGGGAACATGGGGACACAGGGACACAGACAGGATGACTCTGGTTTGTTACTCATCCTAACTATGAAAGGCAGAAATTCCCTGGCGTCCCACAGAGAAAAATCCTCCCAACAGTCTGTCGCTGTGACTCTACCACAGCACAGAGGTCCTGACTCCATCCATCAGCTGTTCACATCTGCCCAGCCCAAGCCAGTCACCAGAGAGACAGACCAAGGGGCCAAACAGAAAGCCACCACTTCAACAGGTAGCAGCCGGTCATGGTGAGAGTCCAGGAACCCACACCTCCCTGACTCCAAACTCCTCCCTAGCTAACGCCCCCAAGATGGCAACCCAAGCAGGATGGACTGCCACAAAGAGAGGTTCCCTGAGTGGCCAGAGCTAGGCTCTGCACCCTGCAGTGAGCTATGGGTGCATAAGAGAGGTGTCTGTCACCAGTATATCACTGGAGTCAGGCCAGTCCTGGGCTCTCTATGAAGCTGTGTCTGAAGTGACCACACAGATGCCAGCCCAAGGACTCAAGGGGGTGATGCTAGGATATTCTCTGTGGCCTCCCTTCCATCGTGACAGTCAACACTGAGACGAGACAGCCAGCAACAGGCCACTACCCAGGCTTGCTGATGCACTCCAGTGAGAGGGGAGGTGACGAAGAACCCAGGCAGGCACCCAGACCTGCCCTCAAGGCAGCAAGAGTTGGAAGGCAGGAGACATGGCGGGGAGACGAAGAGGCTGGCCCAGGGCATCTGGCCCAAGGCATGGCAGGGAGACACAGAGGCTGGTCCCGGGGCATGAGGACATTATCTGGTAGAGAGACAAAGCAGGGCTGGCCCACAGTGCCAGGAAGACAGGAGAAGGCTGCACTCTGCACCCTGCCAGCCATGCATCAGGACCCCTGGTCACACCATTCCAACCTGTCGTCACTGGAGATGAATGTCAGATGTCCCAGAGACCCAAGGTCCAGGGCTTTAAGCCAAAAGAGAATGGATGTGAGGTTAGAGCCTCAGACAACAGGATGGCTGCAGATGGCTTTGCTACAGGTAAGGCTCTGGCACAGATGATGCCCAGAAGCCTTTCTACCTTCCCCAGGAGAACTCAAGAACACAGATCCAAGGCCCTGTGTTCTCAAGAGCACAGCAGTCCTTTCAGAAGGACACAAGCCGTCCATCCATCTCTAGCTCCAACACCTTGAATCCCGGTGTCACTGTTGTGGTATAACCACCTGGGCAAAATGGGACATGCACAAGCCAGAGTCACACAGAGGCCTGAGGAGCCAGACAACCAGGCAGACCATGGGGACAGGTGTCTTAGTGGAATGAATGAGGGCAAGGTGTTGTGAATGCAAATAGGTGTGTTTTAAATGATTTTTATTACATTTTCATCTGTTTATCTCCTATGTGAGTGCATACATATGGCACAAGTGTGGCGATTAGAGAATAACCTGCAGATGTTGGTTCCTGCCATCACATGGCCAGCCTTGGCAGCAAGTACCTTATCCACTGAGCCCTCCTGCCAGCCCAAACCTGCCTTTTCTCTTTAAGTCAATCATACTGATTCCCAGAAATTGTTACAGCAACAACCAAAGATGGACTATAAATGAACTGGGGTGTAACCTGGGATGATATATGCCTGTCATTTAAGTTCTAAAGGGCTGAGGCAGGGGATTTATGAGTTTGAGGCCAGTGGGGGCTACACAACCAGACCCTGTGTCAAAAAACAGCAAAAATGAAATTTTTAAAGGTTTAAAAAGTGGGGCTGGAGAGATGGCTCAGCAGTTAAGAGCACTGGTTGCTCCTCCAGAGGTACTGAGTTCAATTCTCAGCAACCGTATGATGGCTCACAAGCATCCGTAGTGAGATCTGGTACTCTCTTCTTGCGTGCAGGCAGACATACAGGCAAAACACCATATATAATAAATAAATAAGTCTAAAAAAATTTAAACTATCAGGTATGGCACACAGCTTTAGTCCCAGCACTCAGGAGACAGAAGCAGATGGAGTTCAAGTCCAGCCTGGGCCAAACCAGGGCTACACAGTGAAACCCTGTGAGAGGGGAGGGAGAGGAGAAGAAAGACAATTCAAGTAAATTAAAAAGTCAGAGGCCTGGAGAGGTGGCTGGCTCAGTGGCTGGCACACCAGCTGCTGCTCTTCCAGATGTGTGTTTGGTCCCAGCACTCATGTCACATGTCTCTCAGTCACCTCAAGCTCCAGGTCCAGAAGACGTGACTCTCTCTGGTCTCACACACACAAAATTTAATTAATTAAATACTAAAATTAAAACATCAATAAAAGTTGGGTGTGAGGCGGTTCAGTGGGTAAAGGCACTTACTGCCAAGGCTGGACCACTGCATGGTATCCTGCATGCTGTCCCTGAGCCCCACACTGCGGAGGGTCGGCTACCTCACACACACACACACAGAGGGCACGTAAAGAAATAAACAAATGTAACTTTTAAGAACTAAATAAATGTTGAAGGCAAAGTAAAACTTCCCATAGAGAATGAGTGCAGAGTACAAACCACCTTCTTCAAGAGAGACCGGAAGCTGGCCTGACTCTAACAAGGAGGCCGGCAGCAGCCAAGAGGTCCCTGCAGCCCAGACCGCAGGCGAGAAGGAGCAGTGCACCCTGCTGGCGAGGCGGGCCCCAGGAAGCCCGTGCAGCAGACAGGGTGGAAGGTTCTCCTCCAGCAGAGAGGGCTGGACCCGCTGTGCTGCAGACACTGGGGACAGGGGCTGTCTGCACCAAGGCACAAGAAGCTGGGGTGCCACCTCAGATGCTGACAGCGGGTAGGAAAGTTCAGGAACCCGAGTCTCTAACCAAGGGAAAATGAGTGGGAGGCCCGGCAGGCAAAGCGAGGCAGTAACACCATGCACCTTCCCAACAGAGCCGACACGGAACCTTGTTCACCTGCCATACTCCACTGCTGTCCCTGCTCAGACAGGAGCACCAAAGAAATGGCTTTACTTCAAGTGAATAGCGCGGCCAGGACAGGGGCCACTACCACAGAACTAGCCCAAAAGCCAGAAGTGCGTGCCCCAAAGACAAGCATGAAGACACAGCTCCTCCGGGGGCTCTCAGGACAGGGAGCTCCTTCCTGCTGTCTGTCACAGGAGCAGGCACTCACGGCACTGCTCCCGCAAGGGGCCAGGAAGGGACATGGGCAAGGAGGTGGACGGTTAGGTGGGTGGTGGGAGGGTGGGCATAGGTGGGTGAGGGGGTGGACAGAAACATGGATGGAAGGACAGATAAATGGATGGATAAAATGTCCACTTAGGGGGGCTGGAGAGATGGCTCAGCGGTTAAGAGCACCGGCTGCTCTTCCAGAGGACCTGGGTTCGATTCCCAGCACCCACATGGCAGCTAACAACTGTCTATAGTTCCAGTTCCAGGCAAACACCAAGGCAAATAAATAAAAATAATAAATAAAGTTTAAAAAAAAAAAATGTCCACTTAGGGCCAGGTGGTGGTGGGGCAAGCCTCTAATCCCAGCACTCGGGAGGCAGAGGAAGGCAGATCTCAGAGTTTGAGGCTAGCCTGGTCTACAGAGCAAGTTCCAGGACAGAGAAAGCTGCCCCCGCAAAAAATGTCCACCTAGCTTAGCATACATACATGTCCCTCAGTTTGGAACTAGATGCTGTCACGTGCCTGTGTTTGCAGTGTACACTGACCTTTTGATGCTCATGAGAGTGTAAAAGCGACCACAGCCCTGAGACAGACAGACAGACAGACAGACAGACAGACAGACAGACAGCACAAAGCTCAGCTCCTGGGAGGAGCCCTGCACTCGAGGGTGTCCATGGAGGAGGGAGTCACCAATGACTACGGAAGGAGAAGCAGTGTTGACCTCAGAATGCAGGGCAGGTGACAAGTGGGCACAGAACGACGGCATGAGACGGCCTCTCCCCACACACAGTTTTTCTGGTGAAGCTCACAGAGAGCTAACATCTCTCAAGATTCCTAAGAAACAAGTGTGGGCATGGAGGACCACATGAAGGACCACACTTCTCCACTAAGCAGAGCTCACCTCACCCCAGAGGGATAGGTCCATACCAGGGTTTCTGCACTCACTGTAAAGAACACAATGGCATGGGGGCTGGAGAGATGGCTCAGCGGTTAAGAGCACCATCTGCTCTTCCAGAGGACCCGGGTTCGATTCCCAGCACCCACATGGCAGCTAACAACTGTCTGTAGTTCCAGTCCCAGGCAAACACCAAGGCAAATAAATAAATAAATAAATAAAGTTTAAAAAAAAAAAAAAAGAACACAATGGCCTTTCTCCTGCCACAGCTGAGGCCTGACCTGATGAAACCCACACAGGCTCAAGGGATGGTTCCCAGTCAAAAGCAATAACAGGATGTGGGCCCCTCGGACCCCGCATTCTCTTTCTACTGACAGGCTACCACAGAGTCAAAATGGGGCCTGTTAGTGCCATGACGGACAGACCTGACAGGGCGCTCAAGAGTCCCAGTCTGGAGGGAGCACGCACCCACTATTAGGGACACCAAGACTGCCCACAGTTGCTTGAGAAGGCCTGACATCCACCGAGCCCTGTTAGTGCTCAGAGTGAACCACATGTGCCTGGACCAGAGCTGTGGAAAGGCACAAGCACATCTTGCTGGTGGGTAAGCTTCAGGATCATGAAGCCTTATCTCATGAACTAAGGTAGAGAGCATGCGTGGGAGCGCACATCCGCACACTGACCCCGCCACAAATATGCATGCGTGAGAAGGACACACACTCACTCAGGCAAATAATCTGTGTAATTAAATTCTATCAATCGGGCCAGGGTGACTGCCTCAGACAAATATAAAAATGGCCAGGCAACTAGGTGGTGGTGGCACACACCTTTAGTCCCAGCAAAGGCAAGAAACTCTCTGTGAGTTCAAGGCCAGCCTGGGCTACAGAGCGTGTTCCTGGACAGCCAGAGCAGTTACACAGAGAGACTCTGTCTTGAAAAAATAAATAAATAACTCATGGCCGCACCAAGCCCCAGGACCCCCTGCAACGGACTCCCTCCACAGGCACAGATACATGTAAACACACAATACAAACACATAAAAGTTTTTTAAAAAATGAAAACCACGTCAATACTGGAGTATGGATGGGGCATAGACATGGCTGCCTATGTCTCCTGGAACCCCACAGCGTTACCTCAGACACCATAACCAGCCGGAGGAGGCAGTGGGATGTGAAGGGACTTGTCCTAGGCCACTGGGCTCACTGAGCCCAGGGATGGCAGGAGCATCCAGCTTCACCTTTGGCCTCACAGCTCTAGTATCTCTCACCAAGATTTCTAAGAATCTTGCACAGACACTGGTTATAGTGTCCAATGCAAGCTCGCTCATGGGTCAGTAGACAGACGCTGGCCAAGGCTGGCACTCAGTAGCCAAGGATGAACCCAGAAGTGTGTATAGGAGACTATGCTGCTTGTGGCGAGAGAGGGTCTCTGGCCTGCAGCACTAGGTGCTGGGGTGCTCTCCCACTCCTGAGCTAGTGGTGCTGGCTTCCTGCAAGGCTGTGAGGTTCTAGAAGCGAGGGCAGGACAGGGCAGCTAGCACACACATGCATATGGACATGTGCACACGCACAGATGCTGCCTGCCCAGCGTCACAGCCATATGAAGCACGCACCATCACTATACTGTCCCAGTTCATGAAGGACACAGAGCAGGACATGGCTTGCTAAGATCACCCACAAGTAGGGGGTTTGGGGACACAGGGGACAACAGTGACCTGGGTACAAAAGCTGAGAACAAAGACCCCAGTCCTCAGAGGAGCAAGGGAGACACTGCCACTGCTGTCCCTCACTTGAGGAGGCCATGAAGCTGGAGGAGAAGGCATTCCATGATGCGCTTTACCTCTCAACAACTCAGGAAAATAAAGGTGAGAGCTGGAGGTAGTGATGCAAAGGACACTGAAGTGACACATGCCTGAGAGGTCGGCGACGTCATTGGCTGTCATGACTTGGACATGAAATGCTGATGGCAGGGCTGGAGAGATGGCTCAGCGGTTGAGAGCACTGACTGTTCTTCCGGAGGACCTGAGTTCAATTCCAGCATCCACACAGCAGCTAACAACTGTCTGTAATTCCAAGATCTGACACCCTTACAGTTATATGTGCAGGCAAAACACCAATTCACGAAAAATAAAAATGAATATTTTAAAAAAAGAAAAAAGAAATGCTGATGGCACCTGAGAGTTCTCTCCCCTTACCCAGAGACTCTCAGGTGCATGCACGTACGTGTATGAGCACGCACAGGCACACAAACGCATGCATGCATGCACACACGCACACACGCATGCAAGCTCACACACAGATGTCCTGAGGCAGTGCAGGGCACAATGCAAAAGCACAACAGAAAAGTGCTAGGCTCAACAGCACTGTTGAGAACTCTTCTGCCATCAGGACCACCACCCTGACAGTCCCCAAGGCTGACCATGCCAGCCTGTGGCCCTGGATACACCAGCCCAGGGTTTTCACACGTGTGGTCTGCCTGTCCTTGGGAGTCTGCCCACATCACCTGAAGGACACCCAGTACAAGAGCAGTGGCCAGGAGACTCCCATTCAGCACTTCCCAGTGCCCGCCTCCTTTACCAACCCATCCTGTGCTAACATCCCAGCACCTCTCGGGAAACAAACTGCAGCATGTAAAAATCATTTTATATATTATAAATTGTTATTTATTTTGAGACACTGTTTCTCTGTGTAACTGCCTGGCTGTCCTGGAACTCGCTCTGTAGGCCAGGCTGGCCTCAAACTCACAGAGATCCACCAGCCTCTGCCTCCAGGAGAACGCCTGTAATCCCAACACTAGGTCAACCTAGTCCACAAAGCAAGTTCCAGGATGGGCTCCGAAGCTACAAAACAAGAACAACGACGGGAAGGCATCTGCCACCGTCTCTGGCTACGGTTTGTTTTCACTATTTATTTTGGGGGGGTCATGCGTGTGGAAGTCAGAGGACAGCTAGCGGGGTGGTTTTCTCCTCCCACCCTGTGGGGCGCTCGGTTACTCGGCCCTGGGAACTGAATCTGAGTGCTCAGCTCACAGCAAACCCCTTCACCCACTGAGCCGTATCGCCGGGCCTGCAGGAGCTTCGCTTGTCATCCCACATTTTCTGGGGTTTCTGAAAACAAGCCTGGGGCCTGTGCCCTGGGGCTGGCACTCACCCCTGATCCACGGCCTCATACCTCTAGGCAGCTGGTGACAGTGGATGACTGTAGCCACGCTCAGGCCGAAGGCACAGCAGGCAGTCGGAGGCTTCCTGCTCCCTCCCCACACTGAAGGCTCAGTGGTTAGAGCACTGGCTGCCCTTGCAAAAGACCCAAGTTCACTTCCCAGAACCTCCAAGGCAGTTCACAACTGTCTAATTAATTCCAGCTCCCAGGATCTGACGCCCTCCTCTGGCCTCAGCAGGCACTGCACAGACACACAGAGGCAAAACACCCATACACATGAAATAATTAAATAAAATTTTAACAGAGCAACATGGAGTAAGATGCCTGTGGCTCACTGCTGCCATGACGTCAGGACGCTCGCACTGAGGCCAGGCTGTTCTGCTTTCATCTTCTGCTGTGGCTCAGAAATGGAAGGGAGTGCAATAGGGTTCAGCAAGGAAAGGTGCTTGCTGTCAAGCCCAACCTCCACAATAAATGTGTGTGTGTGTGTGTGTGTGTGTGTGTGTGTGTGTGTGTGTGTGTGTATATAAAACTAAAATTCAAAACTAACCATTTCCTAAAGCAACTCGGGCTGGAGCAGTTAACTCTGATGGCAACACCCTACATGCGCAAGGGGCCAGAGCTTGCTAGATCCACGGCAGGGTCACGTCAGTGAAAGAAGATCCAGAAGCACCAGCCCTGGCTACAACAGGGTCACTGTCATGCAGCTGTCAGACCTCCTGGTACTGTGTCTAACGGCTGAGCCACCCCTCCAACATGGGGGAGGGGGCAGGAGGCCACAGACTGCCTGTGATGCTGAGCACTCATGAGGAAACCCACTGCCCACCCCCATGGGGCCCTGATGCTGGAGAGGCCCAGAGACCAAGAGAGCCCACGGTCGGTCAAGAACCACACCTCTTCCTAGCTGGCCTGTCAGGGTCTCCAAGGCCGTGACCCCAGCACCCCTTCCTCCTTCCTCTGCCCATCATTGAACAGGATAGACAGGTATGGCCCCAAGGGTGCACCTCTAAGAAACCCCAACCATCCCTCAAGTCAGCTGCCCCTCACACAGTGCCAGGACAACCTGTGCATATGGAGCTCTGCTCACTGGCTGCCACTGTGCTTGCTCCAGCACAGTCAACCCAACTACAGGGGGAGCAGGAACAGCATGTCACCTCTGCTGCTGCCACTCTAGGAGACCATGGCAACCAGCTGCAGCCAGTCATCTGGTAGACAGCCACAGGGACAGGTGGGCGCAGAGCACCTGGACCCAAAGGGTTCCCTGTGCCACGTTAGGCCACTGGTGCCTCTGACTTGGGAGCTTGTGGCTCCCAGCTGCAGCCTGGAAGCACTGCAGGGGACTCGTTTAGGCTTCCAAGATTCCAGTGACCCCAAAGGGGGTCCGAAATTCCTGAGGCTCTGCTCCCACAGTAGTCATGGTCCCTGTCCCTGTCCACACCTTCTCTGAGGTAGTGGCACACAGGGACCCCTCATGGCAAGGACACAGGACTTTGGGAGAGCCGCTGAGACCACTGGGCTCCCCAGCCCCACTCCCCCCCCCTCTCCCTGTGCACAGGGCTCCCTTGCACATCTCCCACCCGGGAAGGCTTCTGCTAGCTCTGGTCAGAGGCAACCCTGCAGCCTCTGCTCTTTCAAGGAGTCACTTGGATCCACACCCCATCCCTCCCCTAGGACAGGGCCCAGTGCCTGGAGCTACCCTCGAGCCCCCTGCAGTATGCACAGACACAGCTGCCATTCTGCTGGGCCACAGGTTAAGACACCAGTCTGCTGTGCTTCCTTCTGTACCTGAGAACCAGCAGAGAGAGCAGTGAGCACAGCCTGTTTACACTCTGTCCACCATCCAGGGCTGAGCACCCTGGCACACCAGCATCAGTGAGCGGCACAGTCTGGGCAGGACAGCCCGAATAAAGCCCTCGCTGTCACACATGAGGACGTGAGTCTGTTCCCAGAAATCCCAACCAAACCAGACATGACTGCACAGGCCTGCAATCCCAGCACTGTGGGAGGGGAGGGGCGCTAGGACCACGGAGAAAGAACCTCAGGGAACAAAGTGCTTGCTGTACAAGTGTGTGGAGCCCAGTGTGAACACCCAGAAAGCCAGGAGCAGGACATGAGCTCTGAGGCAGAGACAGAGCTGGAGGACTAGCTGCCCTGGTGTGTACACTGGCAGAAACAGTGGAAGCAAAGATCCACACCTAAGGCTGTGCTGACAAGCAAAGACTTAAAAAAGACCATGGGGATCACGGGGCAGATGGCTGGGAAGGGACTTGTCCCCAAATCTGGGCAGGCTGACTCTCCTGGGGAGAAGACAGGAAGGGTGCCACATAGACATCCTGAAGGTAAGATCCGGAATACGAGAAAAACAGGACAGCGGCCCTCAGCACAGCTACTGTGGAAGCCACATCTGGGGTGATGGTGGCCTTCCCATGGCCACCGGCACTGGCTCAGAGAGAGGCAGGGTGCTTATGACATATCACCCAGGGAAGGGCTAAGTATGTGCTGGGCGCTTATGGGGCTCACCCCACAGGAACTGTCACCAAAGTGAGGAAATGCAAGACTCCAAACTAGAAGCTGTGCCTTGTCATCTATCTGGTGCTGGGATGAACCACAGGACCTCAGGGGTGAGTGCTCAACACCAGGCCTGCCCCCACCCCAGCCGTGTGTGTACGTGTGTGTGTGCGCGCGTGTGCATGTGCGTGTGTGCGTGCGTGCGTGCGTGCGTGCGTGTGTGTGTGTGTGTGTGTGTGTGTGTGTGTGGTGTTTTCCATTACCCTCAACTTTTTTTTTTTTTTTTTTTTTTGGTTCTCCATGCTGCCATTTATTTCTTCCACATTTTTAAGTATTTCAGTGATTTAATTTACCTGCTAATCAACCTTTGAGATCAAAGACATGAACAATAAAGTTCACATTATTTTCAGTGGGGGATCAGGGGTTGCATCTCAGGGGAGCCATTACCCTCAACTTTATTTTCCTGGTCTTTGCTAAAAAATGGAGCTCAGCATTTTCCTAGGCTGGCTATGCTGGGACTTCCTGTCCCACCACCCAGCTGGGCTCTGAGGCTCAGACCTGAACCTGGACCTGGGCTTACAGAGCAACAACTGCCACCCTTTCCCAGCATGGTTCTGTGCCGTATCTCAAGACAAAGCCTCTCTGTACCCCAGGTTGGCCAGGTACTAACTCTCCATCTCCTGCCTCTACTTCCTGAGTCCTGGGACCCACGGCCAGACATGCCAGGCAATCATTCTGCTCACCCAGCCTAGCCTGGCCCCAATCTTCATTTTTTTAGTGGACTTTACTCTTCTAGAGTGGCTTTGGGTAGTGATGCCTCATGCTCTCCTGTCTCCACTGAGAAGGACAAGGTAGGTGGAAAAATGACAAAGACCTTATCCAGCCAAGGAGAGAGTCCCAGAGCAGACCACACCCAGTGGGAGTGAATAAAAAAACCAACTTACCTAAGACTTCCTTTTAAAAATCAGTTCATGAGGCTGGAGAGATGGCTCAGAGGTTAAGAGCACTGGCTGCTCTTCTAGAGGACCTGAGTTCAATTCCCAGCACCTACATGGTGACTCACAACCATCTGTAATGAGATTTGGTGCCCTCTTATGGCCTGCAGGCATACATGCAGACAGAACACTTGTATACATAATAAATAAATCTCTTTTAAAAATCAGTTCATTACAGAAGTTTTTTTTTGTGGTGTTGGGGTGGAGCCAGGGCCTCACCCCCACCATTGTGAACCACCTCGCTGGACACTACTTCAAGACTTGGTGAGTCACTGGTTCTGTCACCCCCCTGAAGAGGCCAGAGCATGAACAAATTTAGGAACACCATTGTGGAGGAGAAGGCCAAAATAAAAGAACTGAGTCAAACTGATTAGTGATAAACTTATCAAAGCAACAGAATGGGGTCCAGCAAAGGAGGGCTACCAGTGGCACCTTCGGAAGCAAGGCAGCCGGAGTGGGACCTGCACAGGGTGGGTGTGTGGGTGCCAAGGCTGACTGCAGGCCAATCCAGTCTGGATGGAGAGCAGTGGGTGGTGGGGGCAAACAGAAGCACTAAGCATAAGGGCGGATGGGGTGGGGCTGGGGGATTCTGGACAGAGAAGCAGCTGGACCTGTAGGGCTGAAGACCAAGTCTCAGGTCTCATGTGGAAGGACCAGATGCACACCAAACACTCTGGATCCCCCCACCCCAGGGTGACCTGGCCACAGGGGGCTGAGCCATTGGGGACAGAAGAGTACAGCAAAAAGCTCCCAAGCTCTTGGCTCTTTGCCCTTGACCCTCAAGCCCACCTGAGGACAGGAGCATGCTGGGGACCCACTCTACACATGGAGAAGGTGCCAGGATGCTGGGCAGAGCAGGAAACACACCTACCCACCTTCACAGGGGACCTCAACCCAGACCTCTGGGACCCCACTACTGCCTGAACTCTAAGGATGGTGGATGGAGCCCAGCACCCCCTCTCAGGCCTGCAATAACAGGTCTCTCCACAGGCTGGCCATCTGTTACGGTCTGCTCCCCACCTCCTGCTCCCAGGAGGCTGGGAGGACTGGTGCCTCTGACCTTGGTTCTGAAGCAAGTGACAAGCCCAAGGCCACTAGGCCCTGAACCCTCTTTACCCCTGATCCCTAGACAACAATCAGAAAGTGTCTCACCGCCCACACCTCTGTCCCTCACCACGCATGGCCTCACTGTCTGTGGGTGCTGGGCTGGCCCAAGCAGCCGCCTCCAGGTACTCCCAAAGAGCCCCAGGCCCCTGGAGTGAGGTTTTGCAACTGCCGACTGACAGGCCAGGTGACTCCCACAGGTGTCAGGTGGCACAGACACAGATGGCCACCCCGCACTGGGGCTCCCAGGACAACACACGAAGGGGCAGGCAGAACAAGGGGGCCAGAGTCCAGCAGAGGAGGGACAGCAAGGACGGCAAGTCTTGGTGAGGGCTGGGGGGGGCTGGAAGACAGAGGGCCCCTGGGATGGGTAAGGAGACAGGCTATGGGTTTCAGACAGGTATCCACAGGACAGTGACTGAGTCTCTGGGGACCCCTCTATGTAGTCAGCTGCCATTACCCTGGGAGGAAAGAATTAGAAAACCACTAATCACTCAGACCTGTACATTCCCAGATCGGACACAATCACAGGAGCATCTGACTACACGCACAGGCATATGGGGCACTGGCATAGGGACACTTTTATCCCAAACACCAAAACACCCTATGGTAATTTGAGTGACCCAATCTTTTGCCTCAGGCTTCGTACCCTCCTAGGGAGAGCATGGAAACTCACCCAGTGTCTTCCAAAGGGATCCTGCAAGTTTCGATACAGGACACCCACAAGGTTTGGAGAAAACGAGAGGGGAAGATGGGCTGCTGCTAGTGCAGGGTGGAAAAGAAAATGCTGGCCCAGTCTAGGGACACGCCCTCTTGGTGGCACTGAAGGCAGCAATTACTGGAGAACTAAAGAGTGATTAGCCCTTTCCTGGTGGGGGGGGGGGAGCCTCTGAAGACCCACGTAATGAGCCCATTTTGAGGCAAGATCTGTTTGGGGACAATGAGGGCTCCAGCCTGGGGACTGTCAGATACACAACTACTGAGACACAGAGACATCCCGGGGCCCTGAACCTTCTGCAGCCAAGACCCTCAGAGCCCAAGAAGGTACAGGGAGTAGGCTGCTGCAGTTTTCGAGCTCAGCAAACCCCACTTACACACAGGGAAAGATACACTCTTTTCGCGGTACAGGATCCACCCTCTCGCTAGTTGAAAACACTAGTAACTCGGGCTAGACACTTGCCCAGGTGAATTATTAAATTTATGAATTATTAAAGTAATGCCATTCTTTCCCCTCCCCCCACACAGACAGATGGGACAAGGGGAAGCCCAGGAGCGGCAATGCCCCAACCACACCGGTTATACCATCAAATTTCCAAACCAGGACACAGGCGGACCAGAATACCTTCACATTTGCACCTAGCTCACTGCAGCCTCGCCCCCAAGCCCCCAAACACATGACGGTAGAAAAGCCATCCCCAGCTGCCCCCGGCTCTGTTGGTATCCCGGAAAGGAGACACAGGGGCTGTCTGCCGGGGACGCCCTGGACGGGTGTGCACGCGAACAACTACACAATTCATGGCTTACAGAGAGCACGGGGCTAGGACGGATGCAAGAGGAAGGCTGCCATTGCAACAGCATATTCGTGCACTATTTATTTTAACTTTAAAAATGCAGATTCCATGGTGATTTAGAGATTCTGGGACAAGAGAGGGTCAAGTTTGGAAAGCATGATGGATGGGGTGCTTGGAGGGGACAGCATCGGTGTCTCCTAAAGAGAATCAAAATGCATGCGAGGGGAGCAAGAGGCTGGAGTGGGGTTTTATTTTTAAGAATTTGGGGTGCTGAAGGGATGGCTGGACCAGGCCACCCACGCTGTCATCTTTTGTGCCCTGGAAAGGGGACGCGGCGCCCCGCCCCCGCCCCGCCTTTGTCCGGCCCCATCGTCCCCCCTCCCCAAAAAAAACACACCCTCCTTTCCCAGGCACACAATCGTTTTGTCGATCAACAAACAGCAACTTCGCCCAAGCGGACAAAAGCCCGGCGTACCCCACCGCCCCGCGGAGCCCAGTAGGCCGCAGCCGAAGCCTCGGCCTAGAGTATGAGGGTTGGCCGCGAGGCGCGGCGCGGGGGCAGGCATGGCGGCTGCGCGGCCCCCTGGAGGGGCCTGGAAGCTGCGGAGCGCCGCCGCCGATCGCACACTCACCTGGCGCGGCGCGCGCGGCCCCGAGTGTGGACAGCGGGCTGAGCGGCGCGTGCTCGGCCGCCTCGCGTCGCCCCCGCCGGGCCTCGCTCGCTCGCTCGGGCCGCTCGGCTACTGTCTTGGCCCCGTTCGTTTGCTGGTTCGATCGTTCGTTCGCTCGCGGCCGAGCCCTCAGCAAGCGCCTCCGGCGGGGAGGCGAAGCTGAAGGGGGCGGGGCGACGGTTCCTCCTCGGCCGCCATTGGGCAGCCAGCCCACGCCCGCATGCTGATTGGTGGCTTCTGACAGCTCCGCCCCTCCCCTCATCAACACCACTCGGCCCCGCCCTCCGCGACCTGGGGCGGGCACAGGAGTACGACCTCTTCCCTTCATTGGTTCAACCTCGAGGAGGCTCCGGTACCCACTCACGTGCCCGGTGACCGGCTCAGCTCTCAGTGGTTGTAGAGCACGCCAATCTAAAGGGACACAGCCAATCCGAGAGCGGTCGGGTCTAGAATAGCCCGGAGCGCAGACAGATTGACAAACGGGTTCTCAAGGACCCTGCTAAGAGAAGCAGGGATTGGTGTTTGGTACCAGCCTCTGGAAGCCGATTGGTTGGGACTAAATGTCAATCAGCGTCTTGCTGTTCTGGACTCCGCCCTGTTATCAGGAGGCTGTTGAGTACGTGATATCCTGCACAACATAGGGACAGGTCCGAGCCGCTGTAAGACAGTGGTTCGAGACCCGGTGGATCCAGACCTAGATCCGGGATTCGAGCACAGCTTGGCAAGGGGCCGAACTAGGGTAGAGTGTCCCCCCAAAACACCGTACCCTTTAACTGTGGCGTTCGTTCAGCTGGGACCGTGCCTCTGATGTTTCCCATGAAGTTATAGCGGTGCCCACAGAAAACGGCAATAATTAAAGGAGAAATTCTTTATTCGTCTCAATTTTCCTCATTTCTGTTCTCTCCAGCTCACTATGTTCCAAATTGGGGGCCTAAGCACCCAGATTCCAGCTATAGCTGTAACAAGCCGGTGACATACTGCACTCACTCATACATTCCTATCATTAAAATTCTCTAAAATCTTTTCCATGGTGCCCCATGCCCTCAGCTGTAGCACTGGGGAGGAAGAGGCAGTTAGCTCTGAGTTCCAGGTCAGCCTTTGATGTTTCATGATAAGGACGGAACCATTGTGTTTTGGCTTTTTTTTCTTCCAAGACAGGGTTCCTGTGTAGCCCTGGCTGTCCTAGAACTTGCTCTGTCGACCAGGCTGGCCTCCAGCTTATAGAGCTTGACTGCACCACCATACCCGGAGCATCTTGGTTTGGAGACAGAGTGTCACTATGTAGCCCAGGCTAGTCTTGAAGTCAAGACCTCCCTGTTTTGGCCACCCAAATACAGGCTAATAGGCATACTGTACCACACTCAGCTATGTCCCCTCCCATTTCTTAAAAATAACAGGTCCCACATGGTGAAAACTGACTTCCAAAAATTATTGATTCATGTTTTAAAAGTACTTTAGACTTATGTGTATGAGTGTTCTGCCTGTACATAGTGTGCAGCACCTGTAGAGGTCAGAGGGCATCATATGCCCCGAACTGAAGTTAAAGCAGGTTGTTGCACCACTATGTGGGTGCTGAGAACCAAACACATGAACTCTCCAACCCCAGAAGAGTAAATTTTTAAAAAGCAAACTCATCCTTGGCTTGAGACCAGCAGCTGAGTCCTGCCCTACATTATACCTCCCCTGTGCTCTGCTCACCCACCCACAACTCCTTGGGAGCCTAGACCTTTCTGCAGCCTGCAATGCCTGCAAGCAGGTTAGCCACGGCAGAAACCACAAAGCCCTTCTACCCCACACCCCACAGCCAGAGACTCTGATCTCACAAGTTAGGGCTGCTTTTTCCCTGTATATCTTCAATATCCAGAGTTCTATAAACCTGTGGTGACATTTGTACAACAGGTAGAACCTTCCAGAACAGGCCAGCCAACTGTTAATCAAAGGCTAGATGGTACTGTTCTCTGCTTTTAGGACTATGGAGTTTCTGTCTGACCTACTGGATGGCACTGACTACAACGGAAGAGTCAATTTCTATGAGTGAGTGGCTATCTATATAAAACTTTATCTGCACAACTGAGCTGTGCCCTAGACATCAGAGGGCCCTTATGCCCATTGTCTCATCACCTCAACGTCTTCATGAGAGCGTCACAAAGCAGTTCAAAAACAAATATTCAAATATGTCTGCAGAAAAGAATTTATTATGAGATCTAAAATCTGAACAAAAAATACTGAACTTTAGAAAATATCCATATAGACACACAGAATTTTGTTTTCTTCCCTAATATGTTAACAATCTAACAAAAAAGGAAAAACCCCACAAAACCTGACCCTTAAAACAGTGCTGTCCAGTCCGCCTGCAGTGTCCCGTCTCTGTGTTCTGCTGAGGTGTGGCTGCACACTTTGGTAAAGTTGCAAGTTAGCCAAAGAAAACAAAAACTAACAGTCACAGCCTCAGCACAGGCTGTAACGGCAGGCAGGAGAAATTCATCGAGCAAACCATTCATCCCGTTAAAAAAAAAAAAAACAAAAAAAAAAACAAAAAAAAAAAAAAACAGAAACAGGAGCTCTCTTAATTCTTAGTTGCTGAGTTAAAAATAGGTGAGAACTGGTCACTACACCTCTGACCCTCACGACACCAGCCAGTGAGAACTCCAGCGAGGTGGGCATCCGACAGTTCAGTGCTGAGTGAGGGCAGAAGGAGCACTGAGCCACAGGCACATACATAGTCACTTCATCTCAGCTAGTGCCCTGGCCTGAGTCCCTCTGAGGTAGGATCAGCTAGGCCCCAGAGGCACCTGTGAGGATGCAAAGGCCAGGGCTGAGGCCAGCCCAGGGCTCGCTCATGGAATGAAGCACCCTGCTGACTTCCAGGAAAATGTACTTTCAAAGATGGCTGCAGAAGTGTTCTAGGCAGCTGCTTTCAGGGTGAGAACTCCTCACAACATGAATGACATTAAGTCTGATACAGGGCTGAACAGTTTCTAAATCCTTCTTCAAAAAAAGAAAAAGGCAGATTTCTTTTTCCCTTCTCTTGGAGAATTGCAGGCTTTGCATAAAAGAGAGAGAGAGGGGGGGGAGGGAGAGGGAGGGAGGGAGAAAAAAAAAACAAAACAAAACAGATGTCCAACTGGTAGGCAGAACATGGATTCTTGCAGATGCCTGGTTAACCAGCAACTAAGGTAGATGGGCACCAGGTGCAGACACAGGACAACACCTTCAAGCTAAGCCCACTATGAACTCGGAGCAGGGCCAACGGCCCTCTGCCTGGTTTGCAGCATCACCGGCCGCTGCCATAGCCAGGGAAGAGCTGGTTCAGAATGGTCTGCAAGGGATGGTTCACCCGGGTTGGGGAGCTGTGGTCCAGGTCGCAGCGACAGGCTGGGCAGCTGAACACCTCGGCTCGGAAGGACCTGTCCAGGCAGTCCTGCATGAGACATGGACAGCATGAAGGACAGCACGGAGCAGCCACACAGACACTCAGGGCTCCCTCAAATAAGGCCGCCGCAAAGTCACGACACCCCAAGAGTGCAGGCAGTGGGTTCAGGACAGCTTGGCAAGCCTTGCACCCACCTCCTTACCTTGCAGACATTGTGCAGGCACACGGTGGTGACGGGCCGGAACACCAGCTCCTGGCAGCAGATGCACTGGAAAGCCTCCTTCACCTTGTTCAGAAAGACCTGATACTGCCGAGGGAGTGGGAGAGTACATGTCCATCATTCTCACCCCAGCCACAAGACAGAAACCCAACCCCACGTGAGCCTGGGCAAAGACTGGGGGTCACTCACACAGTGCAGGACAGCCTGTGCACATGACCCAGCCCCAGAGCCTCAGCTTTCAGCCCTAAAGGCACAAGCAAGCTCTGGACTGGCCGGGAGTTACAGTCCATAAGGACCATGAATGAGCTAGGCAAGCTGATCTCACCAGGACAGCAGCCATACTGCCAGGGACCCACTGTGTCTGTCACAGCGCTGCTGACAAGGTACACCTCACTCTAACGGGCTCTCAACACAATCCCACTCCCGGGACACTACTGCCACGCACAGCAGGGACTAAGTGACAGCAGCCAATGTAACCCCGACAGATGGATCGTCATTGGAAAAGGTAGTCAACCCACAGAGGAATTTTATTCAAGCAGAAAAAGGTCTTCTGATATCCACTGTGTCCAACATAGATGAGTCTCAGTGACCTGAGCAGTCAGAAAAAGGGCAAAGTACCAGGTCTCAGTCCCATAAAGCCCCTGGATTAATCAGAACCACAGAGGAAGGGGAATGGTGGGTACTAGAACCTAATTTACGTTAAAAGATGACAGAGCTTTAGTTTGAGAACATTGAAAAGTTCCGGAGACTACTACACACACTAGCATGGGCGCTATGATGCTATGATGCCACAGTTGAGGGAGGCAGCAGCCTACAACAAGGATTCTGGCCGGCTTACTCACGGCATGGCCCCATGGCTCACCGGCCCATCCTGGAGGGAACTCAGCACGTCATCCCACAACTTGGAGTTGCTCTTGTCTTCCTTGATGAGGTTGGCCTGCTGCACCGGAAGTGTGTAGGGCTCCAGTTTGCTCTTCTTGGATGAGCGTGTGTTAGTGGCCAGACCTGGGGGACGGGAAGACAGAACACAGCCTGTGAGACGGCAGTGCTGGTAAAAACATTAGGCATGTGGATAGACAGGAAGTCATCGGGCCAGAGGGCAAGTGGGAATGAGCAGGCGCCCACCTGTGGTCTTCCGCTTGCATTTGCCTGTCTTGGAAGATGTGGGTTCTTGCTCCAAGGCCTTGGCTGGACGCTTCTTACTCTTCTCCTTACTAGCCAAGGCCTCCAAGTAGCCTTCGGGGTACTGACAGGGAGAGGTAGTGAGCAAGAGTTAGGACTCAGCCCATCCTGCAGGGCCATAGTGCCATCACCCAGTGAGCTCCTTAACATTGGAGGAGATTGCTGGCCTAAGACGTGCACGTGCGTGCATGCAGAAGGGAACAGGCTCGAGGACTGGAGTTACACATGCTGGGAGCTGCCCCGTGGGTGCTGGGAATCAAACCACTGTCCTCTGTGAGAGCAGGCAATACCTCTCTCCTGCACCATATTTGAGTTTCTTGAGATGGGATTTCATGTAGGCCAGGCAGGCCTTGAATCCCTGATCCTGATTTACTCAGTGCCTGGGACAGAATGCAGGCTCTGTGCAGGAGAATGTTCTATCCACTAAGCTAAGGTCTAACCTCAGCTTTGTTCCTGACTCTGGCAGTCGATTTAGAGAAGCCTGGGACCTGGAAGCAGCACAGGTGCCCCCACTCCTGATTCCCACCACCATGAGTCCCAAAGCCAGCCTCAGGGAGCCAGAGCCCGACCTTAGGCCACACACCTGCATAGTGAGCCCTAGCTGCCGTATGCGGTCCTTGCCCTCCTGGGTCCAGGGTTCGGGCTCTGTGTCATCCCGTCTCAGGAGGTAGCGCCACACAAGGAAGCCAGATTTACCCTTCTCTGGCCAGTACTTCACCACCTACAGAAAGGACGGCATGGCTGGTGGCAGTGTGGCACACAAATTTCAGAGACAAGGGCACGAGGATGGGGCAGATGCTACCAGCTCACCTTGTAGATGCCATCGTAACGGTTGCCCTCGGCGGGTGCATACTTGCTGTGTTTCCCGCCCTTCATGTTGCGGACCACACGTACTGGCTTCCCCTTCCGCCAGTCCTTAGCCTCGGTCCCGTTCTCATTGATGAGGTTGTCACAGTTTAGAGCCAGAGCCCTTTGAGGAGACAGGACAAAGGTGAGGTTAGTCGCAACATGCCCCCTACAGAGGCATATCCTCATTACCAACAAGACACCAGGAGAGATCAGTGGCTCAGGCCAGAAGCTGCTGTCCAATCTAAATGTCCCCAAAAGCACCTGCAGGTTTCTCTGGTGGAGAACTCGCTATTCTCACAGAGGGCCCAGTTCCAGTCACAGCACCTACATGCGGTTCACAGCCATCTCTAACTCCAGGACCCAGAATAGGCCTGTGGGAGGGACTCCGGGGTCCTCTGCATTGGCATGCCCTGCCCATGTGTCACACACACACTTCTGCCCTGTGCTGTCCCCTACTGGGGTGGGGGCTCAGGACAACCCAGGCGCACAGCCCAGACAGGAGACCTTTGCCCTATGCTAACAGCCTCAGGATTTAACAGTCACAAAACCTGTTCTGTCTATAAACTTGTGCTTTATCATTGCAACAGAAACCTTCCCTATAGGCTCACAGTTTTTTGGATTTGTTACAGTTATAAAACCTTTCCCTTCTAAATGAGCTGGAAGGTCTAATACAATAAATAACCATCTGCTGAACCAAGTCACACGCTGGCTATAGCAGAGCAGAGTACCTTGCCCACGATGCCACCTCGGGACTGAGACTGAAGTGATACTCCTAGCTGGGACTGTGCACAGGACATCCATCAATCCATCATGAGGCAAACAGAAGAACCCATGCCCCAACACCTGCTGCTACACGAGGCCAGCACCCTCGGCAGAGTGCCACGCTTCCACACACCTGTTGGTATTGGTGAGCTTCTGGTCTGAGGACTGTCCTGCAGTGCGCTTGTTGCCTGACAGGTCTCGGCCACCACTCCCCGTGTACGTGAAGAAATTGCCATTATCCTGCAATGGGGAGGAAGAGCTGTGTAAGTCCTCGGCACAGGAGGTAAGCCCTGCCCAACTCGGTGAGGACAAGAGGTACGGACCCGGAGGACACAATGAGATTATGGCGGAAATGAAGCAAGAGTGACGGGGCAGATGCACACGGCTGGCCCAGAAGAGCCACCCAGGCCAAGCACAGCTCTTTGAAATGCCACTGTTCCAACACAGAGGGACCTTGAAGGCACAACGAGCAGTGACATGAGCCAGACACAGAACAGATGCCACAAGGTCCAAGGCCCTGGAACCCAGAGATGTCAGACCCACTGAGAGGAGGGCAGTGCGCGCCAGGGAACGGCTGAGACGCTGGCGGTAAGGCGTCCCAGGGGACAGAGGCTCAGCAGGGAAAGATGCAAAGTCCTAAAGGTGGAAATGGACACCTGACACGGCCTCGTGTGCTGCTTGTTGGGGTGCTCCCTTAGCCAAGAAGGGGGGTGCAGAATGCTCACCCCACCCTCCTTTTTAATTAAATAGCCATCACACTCCGTGTGACAGCCCAAGTCCTGTCCCCTCACCACACTCAGCTGCAACATCCTCAGAATTTATTTTTCTTTCCTTTTAAAGGCAAAAGGCGGAGCTGGAGAGATGGCTTACGGGTTAAGAGCACTGGCTGCTCTTTCAGAGGTCCTGAGTTTAATTCCCAGCAACCACATGGTAGAATGTGGTGCCTTTTTCTCGCACACAGGTTATAATGCAGACGAAGCACTCATCCATAAAAATATACATAAGTAAATTTTAAAATTGAAAGACATATTTTTGTGCGTATGTATGTGTAGATCGCAGGTGGACATGAACTGTGGGTGCTACTCTTGCTCTGAGGACACTGTCAGGTCAACAAGAGTGACTAGACAGAACCCGTTAACAGCATGCTCTGGCAATTCTGGCCAGTGCCGAGGGCAGACCCCAGCCCAGTGTGGACACAGAATTCCCACATGCTGCTCAGAGCTGGGTATGACTCCTGATGGATGGCATGTGAGAGCTGAGGTGAGAGGCAGTTGACGAGGAAGGCAGCCAAGGCACAGTGCTCACCACATCATCCTCATAGCCGCCAGCCAGCACCAAGGAGTAGGCACCATCATTGCTCCGGCCATGGATACCCGCCACATGCGGCCGATGCACACCAGACTCACTGACCTGTGAACACCATCAAAAGACCCATTCAGTCTCCTGGGAGCTGTGACCCTGTCTGGACCCAGGATGACAGTCCCTAGTCAAAAGCCCAGTCCAGGTACCAAAAGAGAGCTGACCAAGAAAGGAGTAAAGGGTCATGGGTCATACTACAACCTGGCACCCTCTCCCAAGTACACAACCTCCTGAACCCTATTCAGCAGCATTTCCTGCCCCCAGCCACATCTAAGACAAACTCAGCCGAGAAACGCCTAGAGCCCAGGAGGGCCAACAGATACCTGGACTCTGAAGCGCCACATGGTGCCCACAGGGATGCCAGGGATGGGCCCAAAGTGGTTGGCGGGCACGATGGTGCACTCTTTGGTGCGGCCCACACACGCCATGCCCTGCCATGTAGAAAGAAGCTGTATGAGCACTGGAAGTGGAAACGGGGGCAGGAACAAAAGGGGATATGTGTGCCTCACCTTGCCCCAGTCCCGCCGGGAGGATGAGGTGGCCGACGCCATCTTCGCCTTCTTCTTACTTTGCTTCAGCTTCTCCCCTGCTTGCACCACCTCGCTGGAGTCGGTCCGGCAACTGGGGCAGTACCTGGGACGACAGCAATGTCATCTGCATATGGCCCGATACCCAAGTGCAAGAAGAATGGTGATCTTTCCCCACATATCACACACAGGGGACACAGCCCACATGGCCGTTCAGAACCAAGGTCACTAGAGCTGAGTCAAATCAGACACTTGGGTTCAGGGTAGGTGTAGACATGCTCCATCATCCATGTGCAGCTGGAGGCACACGGTTAAACTCCAGGCTGGACAATCCCTAAGAATGGCCCATGAATGTTATATAGGACACAGATTTCCTCAGCCTTCTGCTAAGAGCCCCCTGCAGAGGACCAGTGAAATCCTCAGTGAGCAGAGGCTGCCAAGCTCAGGACTTCATTCAGTTCAACCTTCTGGGACCTCCAGAGTAGAGAACTGACCCCCAAAGTTGTTTCCTGATCTCTACACATACATAAACAAATAAAAGTAACACCAAAAAATTATTTTAAGAACCCCAGAGAGCCAAGGTAGTGCACACCTTTCCCAGGGAGGCAGAGGCAGGAGGATCTCTGTGAGTTTGAGGCCAGCTGGTCTATAGAGTGAGTTCCAGGACAGTCAGGGCTACACTGAGACCCTATCTCAAAACCAAAAGGAAAAGAACCCACAGAGTTAAAGCTTCCTCCCCAACACACACACACTCTATAAGTAAAACCTTCCAAGGCAGGCAGTCGCTCATGCCCCTATTCCCACCAAGTCAGGAGGATGAGACCAGAGGCAGAGGTGTGCTCCAGTTCAAAGCAGGCCCGGGCTATAGAATTGGATTGTGTCTCAAAAGGAAACCCACACACACAAAACTCAGGAACACAGCTGGAGTGATGGGTGCAGGATCTCGAGCCCTGGCTGCTCCTGGAGAGCAGCAGGGCTCATTTCCCAGCACTGACATCATGTCATCCCAGCTCCTGGAGGATGTGACATCTCTGGCCTCTGTGGGCATCCTACTCACATGCACACACAATACAGATATAACTTAACTAAAATACATTTAAAAAAAAAATCAAACTAAAGACTGGGGCATGGTGGCATAAGCCTTTAGTCCCAGCACTAGGGGGCAGAGTCAGACAGATCTTGAGGCTAGCCTAGTCTAGAACAAGATCCAAGGACAGGCAGCGCCATACACACAGTGAGACGCTGTCTCAAGAAAATCAAAACAAGAACAAACAAGTGAATTCCGATGCTGGGTAAGGAGACGGAAGCGGCCTTGCTACTTTACAGCAGCCTCCTCTCCCAGCCAGAGCCCCAGGTGCCCTATCAGCACAGGGCCAGGCAGCCACCAGGCCCCTGCTGGCTGGCACAGCACTGTCAGGACAGAAGCTCCCCAAGTGCTCAGTCAGAGTGGCCCGGGGCACAGGAGCTAGACTCCCTGACACTAATACAGCTTTCTCTCATTGAGCCTGCAGCCAAGATGGCAGCCAGCTGGTCCCAGCCACCCTCCTGTCACCGGTCCCCAAACCGGGCTCACTGGGCCATGGACACCCAGCTTTCGATTCAAGTTCTGGGACTTGAACCCCGGACAGCGGAACCAAACAGCAAGGTTGACTGCCACTCACCATTCGGGCTCAGAGGGGACGCACGTGAGCGGTGGCTGCAGGCAATACAGGTGGAAGGCCATGTCACACTCGTCACACAGCACCTGCTTCTCCGGAGCCTCGCGCCCGCCACACACGTGGCAGGCGCACTTGCGACACGGTTTGTTGTCGTCATCCTTGCAGTACTGGCAGGATGGGCCGCTCTTCCCTGTTCTCCGGAGGGCAGGAGGGACTGCAACAAGCCATCATGCCACCTGGGCCTGCCACCCCCACCCAGGTGTGCTCAAGGCCTGACCAGTACTCACCTTGTGAGGGGCTCCCAATCAAGGGGCTCCTTTCGTTAGGGAGTTCAATCTTGAAGACTTCATCCACAAATATGATCCGACAGTCATTGAGCAGAGAATCATTTCTGCAGAACATCCCAGAACGTTAAAACACTGTGGGGTTAAACCTGTTTTCCAATCTTCTAAGAAGGGAGAAGCAAGACAGCCTGAGCCCAGGTGGGTCCCTTCTCATTGGTTTCTCTCTCTCTCTCTCTCTCTCTCTCTATATATATATATATATATATATATATATATATATATATATATATACTCTGTAACGTGGGCACCCCTGTGCTACATACAGGTCAGAGCACCCTCAGCTGTCCGTCCTTGACATCTGCCTACACATGCCTACAGGGCTAGCTGGCCCTCGATGTCCAGGAATTCCCATGTCCCTACAGCACTGCTAACAATACAGACAGATGCTACTGCATGTGGCTTTTATGTGAGTTCTTGGGATTTGAACTCAGGTCCTCTTGTTTACACAGCACTGAGCTAAGAGTTTGAAGAGTTCTTGAGCAAGACAATGAGACTTGGTGCCCCCTAAATGAAGCAAATGCCCTTGGCCCTCTGGAGGTCCACATGCATACATGAGGCTGCTAAGTCAGGCTGGCAAGCCTCCTTGAGTCACTCAGGCCTACCCCTTCCCATGGCATGGGACATGGACAAACACAGAAGCCTCCAGAAAGTCAAGTGTGAGGGTGACGGAACCAGACGAAGCCAGGGATGGCTCGGTGTGTGGATAAGGAAAGACGACATCAGGGTCCCTGTTCAGACAGACCACTCACACGAGCATGATGTTGCCATACAGCTCACGAGCTGTCCTCGTCTGACGCTTCCTACAGATCTCAGCGTCGTACCAGAAGCCACGTTTCCTGGGGTAGTCGACGTTGTAGTTGACCATTACCACCTGGCCAACCTCCAGGTCCTCCCATGAGATTAGAGTGCGGGCACGAGCACGGACATCCTTGGCCTTGACGACCTCCACTCCACTCTCTGGGTAGCTGTGAGCAAAGGCCCAGCCTTAGATTCTCCCTTCACAGGCCCAGAGGCGTGGTAGCATGGGGAACCATATGTTGGCTGACCCTGGCCATCTATGCTGCTGGGCAAAGTATGTGGGGCATGTGGACAAATGTGACCTCCCAAAGTGGCCCATCCCCATCCCAGCAACCAGGGAGACAGCAATTTGGAAGTGAGGCTTTTGCAGACAGCTCTGAATTCTCATGAGAGTTGACAGAAGAAAGCAGGCACGTGACACAGACAACAGCAGACACTGTGGTAAGGTGCCCATGTGCCCATGAATGCCATGTCAGGGCAGCCTGGAAAACTATGGGAAATGGTGAAAAGAAATGTTTCTCCACAACCACACAGGGGGACCTCCATGTGGAGGCACACTCCCTGGGCAGCTGTGGGTTACACCACCTCAGATTCATTCACTAAAGGATTTCCACACTAAATGGCCATTTCAATAAAGTTTTATCAACAACAAGCAGAGGGTCACAAATGATCCCAGAGTTAGAACATGAACATCTCAACAAGACATCAGTTTATGCTGCTGGGATCTGCACCAGCCACTGTCATTAGGGAATCATCCTAGGCAGGTGAGTAAGCCACCCAGGCCATGGACAGAAATGGCAGCACTCCTACCTCTAGTCAATGGAAGCAGAGTCTCAGCAAAGACCTCAGGACCCTCCACCTACGGGATGCTGGCTTAGGAAGAAGTGTTGCCCCCAGATCCAAGGACATGGATGTACATGGCTTAACTGCCCACCCGACACCTTTCATCACCACCCACGTCACCAAGTGGAATCTGGACCTGAGATGTTCTGTTCCCCAGGGACTGAGACCCGAGACCCTCCTAAGAGGGATGGGACCAAGGACACTCAAGAGATCTTCATGTCCTCACAGACTGAACAAAAACTGATCAAGTTAGGGAAAGAGGGCCCTTCATCTAGTCTCAAATGGAAACGGGGTACTAAGGACGGGCTAAGAGTAGCCTTCTTTGGCTTCTTCACCCTCGTTCCCTGGCAGCAGTCATGTGGGGGTGCAGGGCAGGGACTCTGGACAGAACTGGAGACAGGACCAAGCTCACAGTGGCACTCACTCATCATATTTGATGTGATACATGATGTCATCATCCAGGGTCATGGCAGCACTAGAACTGCAGGGCTCTTCCTGGGATGAGGTTCTCCTCTGTACTTGAACCACCTGGGCCTCAAACCATGCACCCAAGGTGTTGTCACGCACGTCCACATACTCATTAACCTACCGGAAGCAAGAAGACTCAGGGGACATGGCAGCAGGGCAGGGCAGGCCAGGGTCAAAGATTCAAACCATGAGACAGAGATCACGGGGACACACAAGCCAAGCAGGTGTGTTTGCACCCAGCCCAGCTATGCCTACAGAGCTCAGGCCATAGCCCAGGTTAGCCCACACACACACACACACACACACACACACACACACACACACACACACAGGCATGCTGCCTCAGCCTCCAGAGCACAGGCAATGGTGAGTGTAAGGCCACCATGCTGCAGCACTGTGGACAGTGGGTAGGACTAGACTATTGTGAATGGAACTTGGGCCAACAATACCCTCTGAAGGAGGAGACTCAGCTCTGACGGCTATGACTATCTCCAGAGGTCAAATAAGCAGGGAGCACCTGCGGTCCTAGGGCTCTGGGTGTTGAGCCACATCCTAAGCTTCCACACTCCAGATCAAGACCCTGGGTAAGAAGCCATGGCTCCATGAGCCAGATTGACCAGCAGGTGGATTAAGTTAAGATCAATGTGATCACCAAAGGCAGAGGGTAGATCTCAGGGGTACACTGTTCAGCCTCAACCACATAGGCTGGGTCCCAGGGAGGCTCAAGTCCCAGTGGATCAAATGCACAGACATTTCAATCTTGGTGGAACTTCCTGGAGAAAGTTCAAAATGGTGTCTACTGTGCCAGCCTTAGGTGACAGCTGCAGGTGCTGGCCACAGAGGGTCTGGGTCACCAAGGAGTCCCTAGAGACCCAGGAATAGCTGGGGTTGGCAGTGTACAAATCTGGGTTGGGGGCAAATCTGGAAAGTCCATGTCACAGCTCCAGAGCCACAGGGCACCTCACCTTGTACAGCCCCAGTTCCGTGTCCTCCCATACGGTCTTGTCATCGCCTTCAGCAGCCCCTTCGCCATGAGTGGATGACTTGTCTGACTCGCTCTGACCCACACCATAGCCAGAGTCAGAGTCGGAGAGCTCCGAGTCCCGTTCCTTCGTACTGGAAGGTAGTGCCAGACTCTGGCGCACCAGCAGCTGGATTGTGTCATTGAGGCGCACATCATAATCGAAGAGCGTGTGGCCATCCTCCATCTGTGGAGAGACCCAAAACAGACTGTCTTCCACGACGACCTGGCATAGAGCAGGAGCAGATGGAGATACACAGCCAGTCCAGGCCCTATCCCAAGCCAAGGCTCTCTCGGCTAGTCCTGGGCAGGTACACAGAGCCCTGGCAGCACCCACAGAGGGCCAGGAACTTAGGTGACACAATCCCTCCATGCTGTGGATGTTCAGGAGCCTCCCTTCAGGGAGACTTGCTGAACTAATATGGAGTGGGCTTAGGGGTTCAAGTGGGGGGGATCACATAGCCTGTGCTCATCTCAAACTCCGGGCTCGCCTCCCCCCACTTCCCAGAAGGGCCAACAAGCCAGTTCATGCATTGCTAGGAGGAAAGGAGCTCCTGGCACTGAGGTGGGTGTGCTGGTCAGCACACTGTAGGGCCCAGGAGGCCCCACAGAGACAAACTGAAGCCTCTGTCCCAGTGTCCAGGGGCAACCAAGGGGGACCCAAAGCATAGTCTCCAGAATCCTAAGATTTTCCTCCAATCTCCCCTGAGCAGCAGGTGGCCAAGAGCATGGGACCCAAGGGTCATCTGTGGCCCCACAGTATCCCTTCCTCACTGCAGGCCAGAGGCATCTCCCGGTGACAACCATATCCACTGATAGGAGCTCCCTTGGGGGTGGAGTCACCCAGAGCCTTAAGAATGGGGGTTCAATCCCTGCCAGGGACGCTACTGTCATGCAAAGAGCTCTTGGGGTTAGAGGGAACTGGAGCCCCCAGAATGGGAGGACATGTAAAGAAAAGGTTGTGGCCGACTATGGTAAGGAAGAACAGGCCTGGGATTCCCAGGACACAGACTCTGTTGGAGGGACACACTACACAATGGACTTGGCACATACGGGAGCCATGAGAGACTCCTCGGGAACCGACTCTGCGGGAACCGACTCTGCGGGAACCCTCTGCGGGAACCGACTCTGCGGGAACCCTCTGCGGGAACCGACTCTGCGGGAACCGACTCTGCGGGAACCGACTCTGCGGGAACCGACTCCGCAAGAAAGGACTCCGCAGGAACCGACTCCGCGGGAAAGGACTCCGCAGAATCCGCGGGAAAGGACTCCACGGGAACGGACTCTGCGGGAACCTACTCCGCAAGAAGCGACTCCGCAGGAACTGACACCGTGGGAAAGGACTCCGCGGGAGAGGGACTCCAGGCAAGAACTAGAATCTATGGGAATAGACAGCTTGGGGGACAATGTGGTCAGCAGTCCATGACCGCTCTGAATGTATGCTTACACTGAGGCCAGGACTCACACTCCACCTGTCACCGAGGCCAGACCTGGGGATCCTGAGATGGAAGGGGGCTGGGGAGAAGACACTGACTGGCCCTACTGTCCATAGATGAACAAGCACCACTATGTGCCATCCACAGTGGAACACTATCAGCCACAAAAAGGGGCACAGCTAAGGAAGTGAGACCACCTGACATCCATGTACATACAATGCCTGTGCATATGCCCAAAAAGTTTTCAAATACAAAACTAAATGGGATAGTTACTGGCCCAGCGGCTTGTGGCCAGTGCTGGGACGGCCAAGAGGAGGGCCAGCATGGTGGGTAAGCAGACCATACAAGGCCTCCAAGTCCTCTTATCTAGGAGCCCCCAGGCCACTCCACCATGGTCACAGCCCCCACTCAACATGCAGGACAGGATCAGGCTGGGACCAGCTCGGAGCATACTTACCCTGCAGTTCCGACTGCAGCTCTTAACCCACAAGGCCGGTTGAGCAGCTTCTGGAACTATCCAGAAGGGCCCCATGGAAGGCAGGTAGAAGCCTGCACTAGAGCTAGGGGTGGGCACAGTGCCCCCACCAATATCCCACTTGCCAGGTGGCTGGCTAGGGAACTCAGGCAGTATGTGAGCCCAGTCATCCTTGGGGCCATCTGTCACTGGAGACAGGACACTGAGAGCCACCTAATGACCTGGACAATAACCGAGTCCAGCACTCGGTCGGTCACACACACCACCTGCTAATCTCTAAGACTGAATGAGAATTTAGCCCAGGGTAGGGGTTGAGTGTGCGGCACTGTCCACAAGGCCCTGGACTCCATCCTCAGCACCGCACAACCAGGCGCTAACACAACCAGGCGCTAACACAACCAGGCGCTAACACAATCAGGCGCTAACACAACCAGGCGCTAACACAACCAGGCGCTAACACAACCAGGCGCTAACACAACCAGGCGCTAACACAACCAGGCGCTAACACAACCAGGTGCTAACACATGCTGTAATTCCACCTCAAGAGGAAACAAGTACTTCAGGGTTATCCTTGGCTACACAGTGGATTTGATTTACAGCCTGAGCTACACGGGACCCATTACCAAAGTAAAATAAAGGCTAGTGAGACGGCTCAGCAGTTGAGAACACATTTACCCTATGAGCCTGATGCTAAGTAGTCTGATCCCCAGAACCCGCAGTGGAAGGAACAAACACACACACACACACACACACAAACCAAATCAACAAATAACATTTTCAGACAAGGCAGTTGTGCCCCTGCCTCAGCCTCCTGAGTAACTGGGGTAACAGGAGCCGAGACCTATTTATTCATTCAAGATGGCTCTGGTGGCTTTTGTCCACACTACTGGGAGGTCTGCTGTGCCTCCAGCGCCGGGGCAGGGGCCTGGTCTTACTTGACTTATCACATGATCCTGGGTGGTGTCTTTCAAGTCACTCTTGCAAGACAATGGCTCCAGAGCTGCAGCTATGCTGTGTCACCTTGGCCCAGCCATTCCGTTCTCAACACACTTTTTTCTTTTTTTGAGGGGACAAGGTTTCATGTAGCCCAGACTGACCCTGGACTCCACAGGTAGAGAAGTCTGGCCCAGTGTTGGAATGACAGGCTTTGTGCATGTCAGGCAAGCATCTAGACCAACACTCAGCATGCCTGACATCAACCACCCGTGAGCCCAGCTGACATGAAGGAAGAAGTATCCTAAGGGACTCCTGAATGATGTCTGGGAGCTGTCTCCACAGTGGGGAGCCCTGGCATGGGGAAGCCTGGCTGATTTCTCTTGCCTCCACCACCAAGCCAGGACCTGCTGAATCCCTAACACAAACCATGTGTCACAAACCCCACACATGCAGTGACAACTGGTCAGCCACACTTGTCATTTGGTCCATGAAGTTAGTGTCCCTGAGCAGAGAGGTACGGGACACAGGGACTGAGCCCACTGAAAACTATCTCCAGGGGGGTTTAAGATAACAAAATAGGTAGGCTACCAGACACCTCACTGTGCCCCGAGTCCCTCCCACAGACCCTGCTCAGAGGGAGCCACACATGCCAACTCCCTGACTCCTTTTAGCTTTCAAGTCTCCATGGACCCAGGAAGCTGGGCCACAGGACACAAGGAAAGGCAGCACACCTGCAACCTTCTACAACCTTCCTCTGTTAAGAGGAGCCTACGAGCATGGTTTCTGTTGCTGCCAACCACCACAGAAGCAGCCTTTTCCCAGCCCTCGGCATGTCTACACCTTCCAGTCCCGCCCCTTGCGCTCCGCCATGGTCTGCTGTATCCCTAGTAGCTGTTGCAGCTGGGGAAGTTTCGTAACCAGAAGCCACCGCAGGCTCCCTGACAAAGCTGAGCATGGAGGGAGGAGGGAGCGAGAAGGAATCGAGAAGGAATCGAGCAGGAGCAGGAGCAGCCTCAGGCAGCAGAGACAGACAGATGAGTCTGCAGCCAGCCTGGGCTACATGAAACCCTGTCTCTCAGCAAAAACCTAACCCTGCTCAAGGAGAACCCAGGTGAACATTTCCACCGACCTGAGGTGGTCCCAGAATTGAGCAAGTTCAGTAACTTGACAGAAGGCAGAAGCACCAGAGAAAAGTCACGGGCATGGTGCTGAATCTCTGCAGTGGGCAAGGCCACTAAGGCTTGTGTCTTTCTGACTCAACGTAAACTTGACCAGCTACAGTCCCCAGGAGAGACGCACTGCTAAACCGACAGGGCAGGTATGTAACAAAATGAGTCGCCATGGCAGGCAATCAGACATGGTGCCCCGCATACCACTTGGCTCACCAAGAACACCCCACAACTCGGGGGGAGGGGCCACAGCCACACTGCCATCACCTGGGCACAGCCAAAGAGCTGAATCATCAAACCTGGACACCAGAGGGCGGCAATATCCTGTTCAACCACAAAGGCGGGTATTGGCCGTGGACACAGGGACTTCAGATCTACTTAGGACTGACCCTTTCTGCTGTCTGCAGTGCACTGAGCTCCAAATAGACACTTGTTGCCACAAACCCCACACCAGAGACCCCAATGCTAGCACAGATGCACAGATACTACTCTCAACATCGAAAGACACCAACAAAAAAAAAAAAGCCCAGCGAGATGCCAACGATAAAGTCCCAAATGTGGGCAGCGGGGCTGCAAAGATGGCCGTTTTAAAGGCCACAGAGATGGAGAGATGGGTAGAGAGGCACAGCAAGGACCACCCTAACAAGAACCACTAGCCCCGTTCTCCCCAGAAGCCTAAGCAAATGAAATTTCTAATTCATTAGTAAAGTGGATCCTCAGGGCGTTTGATGTCTCATGGGAGCAGGCTGTGGGCAATCTGGGTGTATTTCAAAGGGAAAACCTGGTCCCTTCTCACTGCCACCACGTGAAGAGTGTTGGAGAGACTATAACCCACAACCCCTGAGCTCTCTGTTGGCCACTTCAAACTTTTTCCTCAAGGAAAGTAATTTAAAAGACTTTAGAGGCTAATTTTAAAAGGTAGCAAGCTTTGTAGCACAGAGACCAGTCACAGCTAGTCCGGAAGCCCGCCTTTGTTCACTCTCTGCTCAGCATCTGAGGCAAGTGGGGGTGTGTGTGTAAGGAGGGTACCTTGTTTGGTGGCTTTGAGAGACAGGGTGCCTGGAACAAAGCTCAGTAGGCGGATGGAAAGCTGAGGTAGCCAGCGTACCTGTTTGCCCCTGTAAAAGAGTCTCTGCAGTTGCGGTTCCACATTAAAAACCTCCGCAATCTTCTTCCTCAGCTCCTGCACTTTGGTCAACCTGGACAGAGAGTTCACGGTGCGGGTCTCCTTCCCATCCATGGTTCGGACCTGGATCCACATTTTGCCGATATGCTGGAGGGATAGAAAGAGAGAGACTCGGGTCAGTGACCGACCAGCAGGCAGGAAAGAAAGAGACCCTCACACCACTAGTTTTCTTTACATCTGATTGAGCAAGAAGCAGTTCCCAGAATTAACCTCCCGGCGTCCTAGCCCCTCTAGACTTAGCAGACGGCACGTAGGAGAACCAGGTGTCAGAAAACTAGGCGCTTAACGTTTTAATAACCAGTGAATGGGGACACTTGAGCATGGATCACCAAAGACATCCTGGGTGATCCAAGACAATCCACGACGTCTTCCAAGAGGGGGAAAGAAGAAAAAGCAGTATTAATGGAGAGAGAAAGGCACTGGCCAGGCTGATTGGTCGCAGCTGCTCATTAATTCGTCCACCCATTCATTCATTCATCCATTCCACATAGTCCAACTCCCAGGGACGGGAACTCGCCAACTCCGAAGCGGACCGGAACTTAAGGCTCGCGAGGGAAAACTCAGTCACAGAAGGCAGGACCCTCCCACATACATACACCACTCGGGACGCCCCCCGAGTTCCCGGCCGATGCGCCCCACCCCGTGCGCGGGCGCGGAGCAGGGCCCCCAGTGTGGTTATGGCAACCAGCAGTCCCGGACCAGCCACCCCCGCGCACGCCCGTGGCCAGAAACTCACCTGGGCCCCACGCACTGCTAGCTGCCCTGACTTCCCGCCGGAACACCAGCCCTGGCCTCTTGGGATGGCGCTTTAAAGATCCCCGAAGCCTGTGGCCCACGCCCACACCCTCCGCGGTGGCCAAGGTCTGACCCCCAGGAGCCGCGCCGTTTAAGTTCCGCCCTTCCCGGGGAGCCCGGTGCTGATTGGCTCTGCCGGAGTCGCATGCCCCGCCCTCCCAGCGCCCGATTGGCCGAGACATAGTCGAAGAAGCCAGGGCGCGCGAAACCGGACTCGGGCGCGACAATTGAATAGCTAGGAGCGTCCGCGCGCAGGCGCGGAGCCGCGTGTACTCCCCCACCAGACCCCACGCGTTTCCCGCAGACTTAGTGGCACTCAGGAGGGTAAAAAAATGGGGTAAAGCGTGGAGGACGCCCCTCAGGTTGCTCTGCATCGGACGGAGAAGCACGCATGCGCGGTAGCTCCCTGCAGTGCCCCCAGCCACGCGCGGGAAAGTTTTGGGTTGTAGCTGTGTGTGCGCGGGACCAAAGATGGGGACCCAGCGTGGAAAATACAACTCAGATTTCCCTTCCACGCAGTGCGGAAGCACTCGTGGACAGTAGCTCTCTGCAAATCCCATCCCACGCGCGGGAAAGTTTTACCAATTCCCCCCAACCCGGCCGTCAACATTATGCGGCTAGCCAGAAAGGGGATTCAGCGTGTAAAATTGGAAAACCTCGAATCCCCTGAAGCGAAGCAAACCCCGCGGCCACGAGTGGAAAGGGTTCTCTGCAGTTTTGCTCTGTGCCCGGCCGTGTGAGCATAACCCGCTCTTCCACTAACCTCTCCCGCGGCGGCGATCTGCGCTGGTCTCTCTCCTGGAGTGGCTGGTTCCTGGTTCGGGCTCGGGCTGGATGACGGAAGAGGGATCTGCGTGAGAGGCACAGGATCTGAGTGAGCCCGGGAGCGCGATCCTTCCAGCTGCTAGGAGTTTTCTTTTTTTTTTTTTCCCGCGAAAACTCAGGGCGTTTTTAGAAGTGTGCACAGGCTCCTGCAAGATTCTGCCACCCAAATGGGTGGAAGGGGGCGGGCTCTTAATTCCTGATTGGCTCGTGCTGTGGCGGGAAGCGAGAAAGAAAGTGGGGGCATCCCCACGACTGGAATCTACTCCACCCCCCAACTCCGCCCAGCGGGCCACGGACCTGCCCTGCCTTCTGTGCCCAGTTTACCAAGAAGGCTCAGGTCTCCCAGCATGCAAATCACATAGGAATCCCTGGAGGGATTCACACACACACACACACACACACACACACACACACACACAGACCGAGAGACCTCTGACCTCAGTACATGCCCATTCCCCTTCAGCTGGACATACTTTGACCTTTAAATCTCTGACCATATTCCCCAGGGGAACTTCCCTCTAGACATCTTGCACCCCATATCCTGAGCACTGAGCACTTTGAGTAATATCAGGGCGCTGCTATAATGCCCCTCCCCCATGCTACCCACCCGCGGGGCTTCTTTTCCCGCCTGGTTTTTCCCGCCTTGTGCAAGCTGTCCAGGCGGGCAGCACCTCCCGGCTCCCTCCTCCCCGGCCTACTTCATTCTGGCCATTCTTGGCGGGCACTAGGCTCTGGGCATTCACAGTAACAGATGAACAGAGAGACCAGAACTACGGGGGCCCAGCCTCATGCGAAGCACACTCTCCCCTCCAGCACTTGAGGGGTCTCTGGCAAAGCAAATTCTGGTTAGAAAACCAAGCAAGAAAATAAGTCTAGAAGACAATTCCAGGTACAGCCACAAGCTATGAGGTCAAATGTGACCAACAACCACGTGCAAGCTGGGACGGAGACACTTCCGGCTGGGAACCACCAAGGACACATGGGCTATAGAAGGCTTAGGGTGAGGGGCCAGAGGAGGGTCCTGGTCTGGGAAGAACTTTGGCCTCTGCCATCTCTACCTTGGAGGTCCTTAGCAGAAAACTTCCAATTTTTAACTTTTTTTTTTTCTTTAGAAACAGGGTCTCACATAGCCCAACTAGCCTCCAACTTACTCTATAGCCAAAGATAACTCCAGATAACCTTCCTAGTTCTGGACTAACAGGGATTTACTACCACACCTGGCCCATTTGGGGGACAGGGGCTCTTAGAAGGTTGTCCTCTAGAGATGTTTCAAGTATCTCCCTGTGACCCCCCCAACAATATGGTCTCCAGGCTCTCATCTCCAAGATCTGGGAAGAAAGGGCCTTCCACAGTGAGGTGAGCTTTACAAGTATGGCAAAGGATTTCCCAGATTGCATAACCTGGTGGCACACACCTAGCACCCCAACTTGGAAGTAGGGGCAGGAGGATCAGGAGTTCAAAGTAATCTTCGGTGACATGGCAAATTCCAGGCCAGCCTTGGACTATGAGACTGTCTCAAAAATGCAAACAATAAAAAAATTAACATTAAAGATCAGGGGACACAAGGTGGTTTCAGCAGGTAGGGGTGCTTGGCACCAAGACCAAAGACCTGAGTTTAATCACCAAATACAAACAGCGGAAGGAAAACTGACTCCACAAGTTCCAACTTTTACATGCGTGCACACACACACACTCACACACATTCAAATTTTCATTTAAATAAAAAACAGAGACATTCTATCACTGTGTACAATCACACAAGGCAAGATGGAGCACAGACAACAGAATCTTCCCACAGAGCGGCAGGACATTTGGCTCAGAGTTCAGTGTCCAGAAACTAACTACGTGTCCCAGACTGACCCCAAATTTAGCAATCTTCCTGTCTCACAAGTGCTCAGGTTAAAAGCATAAGCCCCCCTAGCCTCTGGCTTATTTTATTTCAAATATTACAGAGTTGTGCAGGCTAGCCTTGCACTGTTCTGAGCTTCCTGCCTCAATCTCCTAAGCTGATATGACAGTCCTGGAACTCCAAGCCCAGACTAGAGGGTTTTGATTTTTATGATGTCCTAAAAAACAAGAGTCAGGACTAGGGTATGATGGTCCCAGAGATGATGGAGGGTCAAGAGTTCAAGGTCATCCTTGGATAAAGAAAGAGTTCAAGGCCAGCCTTGGCTAGCAAAGAACCTGTCTCCCTTCCTGGAACTGTGAAGGTTGTGATGTCACAGATGTTATCCCAGCTGAGGAGCCCAGGGGGAGGGGAAGAATGTGTCTCCTCCCGCCCAACCTCCCATGTCTGTGGTGAAGTCCATTGAGGTAGTGCTGCCGAAAGATGCAGTCTACCTGGCTGGCTCGAACATAGACGGACAGGTGGTCCTCATCCTTAACAGTACCCTTGTGGACCCCGTGGTGAAGGTGGAGCTAGTCGGTAGAGGTTACGTTGAATGGAACGAAGAAATCGGAAAGACCCGTGATTATAGCAGAGATGTTATTTGCAATAATAAGGCAGATTACGTACATAAAACAAAGACATTCCCAATAAAAGGTAAGCATGAAACCAGCAGTCTGGGGCATAAAGGCAAACCCATCTGCTACTCACTCAATGAACAATCCTTAAGAGTATCATGACTTAGATGAGAGATAGGGACAGAGAAGTCCTGTTAAATAATGACCAGTGTGAAGACACAAAGATGCTGGAACCAATCAGGACAGAAACATTCAAAATGAACTCTTGAGGTATTATATTGAGTCCCCTAAATGGCTGAGAGGCCCGCTAAGACAGCATTCTCAATCATTTCATGAACATCTCCCTCTGCTACTTGAGGATTCAAGGAGACCCAAGAGGGGGTCCTAAGGTCACATGGAAGGAGAGGATGACAGGGAACTCAGAGCAAAGGTCCTCAACCCAGCCAACCTAGTTCCGACATATGCAGGCATTGTAGTTCAGATGGAATAGCATCCTGGCAGTCGGGAGCCAAGGAATACCATAAAGTCACACAGCACAACAAACCTCACATGATAGGTTTATTGGGAGGGAAAAAAACAGGAGAGTGAAAAACTGCAGGGAACTGAACAGGAGGGGTTTATATAGAGTTTTTTGGGGTGGGGATGGAGCTTTCCAGGGTAGGGATTGGTGGGCGTTTTACTCTGTAGGACAGGGGCTGGGTCCAGCTGTTAGGGCAGGGCAGTTAGAGTGTTCTGTGGGTAGAACCTGGCGGTTGGAAGTCCTCAGGACGGGGGCTGACAACATCACTTCACCCTGAGCCTTAGGGGCGCTCTGCTTTGTTCCCAGACTGTGTTACTGGTGGTTGTTCACAGGGTTTCTAAGTTTAAGATCTCACTGTGTAGCCCTGGCTGTCCTGGAACTTGCTCTGTAGACCAGGAAGGCCCGGAATTTACAGAAATCCTCCTGCTTCTGCCTCCCAAGTGCTGGGATTAAAAGTGTGTTCCATCATGCCCTGGTTTTGTTAATATTTTTTTTATATTTATTTTTATATGCATGAATATTTTGCCTGTATATTTATCTGTGTACTATGCATATACCTGGTGCCCAAGAAGGCATCAGATCCCAGAAACTGGAGTTACAGCTAGTGTGAGCCACCACATGGGTGCTGGGAACCAAACCCAGGTCCTCCGTGAGAACAGCCAGTACTCTAACCAATGAGCAATCTCCAACACCTTGCCTTTTTTTTAAATATAAATATGTGAATTAGTATTTTGTTTGCATGTATAACTAACTGTGTAAGGGTGTCAGGTCTTGAAATTACAGTTGTTAGCTGCCATGTGGATGTTGGGAATCGAACTCAGGTCCTCCAGAAGAACAGTCAGTGCTCTTAACCGCTGAGCCATCTCTCCAGCCCTGCCCTGTCTTGTTTTTTAAGAAGGGATTTTACTGTATACCACCATGCCCAGTGTCAGGAGTGTTTTCTTCATTGAAAGAGCTAACACTTCACTGGGCACAGTAGCACCCTGGAGGCTGAGGCAGGAGGATTGCTGAAATTTGAGGGCAGCCTATGGAATAAAGCCCTAGGTTCCATTACCACACTGTGTTACCCAGGAGTGGTGGTGCACACCTGTCACCTTGGCACTAGAAAGGAAGGCAGGAGAGTCAGGGGTGCAGGTCATTTTATGCAGTGACCTCCAGGTCATCCAAAGCTCATTCTGAAAGACCACACCCTGTAACTCATCTTGTTACTTAGGCATTTAGTGAGTACCTACTGCTTCCTGAGGCTAAATGTGAACACAACCGCGTGTTTCTGATATCTTGGAAATTGCTAAGGAAGAGAGGCCATAGGGAGGATTGGAACTGAACAGTGGCGGCTTGATGCACGCCTTTAATCCCAGCACTCAGGAGATAAAGGCAGGTGGATCTCTGAGTTCAAGGCCAGCCTACTCTGCAGAGCTAGTCCCAGAACAGCCAGGACTAGACTACACAAAGGAAGCCTGTCTCAAAGAACCAAAAAAGAAAGCAGAAAAGTATAAATTCGAGCCTGGAGAGATGGCTCAGAGGTTGGGAGCACTGTTCTCCCAAAGGTCCTGGGTTTGGTTCCCAGCACCCACATGGTGATTCACAGCCATCTATGATGACATCTGATACCCTCTTCTGTATACTGTATACATAATAAAAAAAAAAATCTTAAAAAAAAAAGTTCACAGAAAAGGAGGGCCCAGTGTCCTCAGCTGTCACTCAATCAACAAATTTGGAAGTATGGTTCAGTGGTTAGGTCCCAGCCCTAGTGCTTCCACCAGACAAGGTTCTGGAAGGTTCTCACGCACGGCCTCGGTGTGTTTTGCTTACAGATAATTGGTTAAGGGCAGGCAGCCACACCTTTGACTTCCATTTCAACTTACCTCCCAGGCTTCCGTCCACCTTTAACAGCAAGATCGGCCATGTCTCCTACTTCGTGCAGGCTCTGTGCATGGGCCGGGAGCATATCCTGGCCAAGAAGAGGCTGTACTTGCTGGTCCAAGGGATTTCTGAATTCCGCCAGCAGAACCTTATCCAGGTACCCGAGAGAGGGAAGCAGGAAGGGTAGGGCTGCAGACCCAGCTCCTGGGTGATCTCACAAGTGGTGGTGGTGGAGGGGGCAATAGAGCTTAGCAGGTAAAGGTGATTGTGGCCAAGTGTGGTTCCCAGGGCCCATCTGGAGAGAGAACCAAGTCCTGTAAGCTGGCCCTGACCTCCATGCATGCTGAAGCCTGGCTCTCCCCCACCACCTTGTACACACACACACACACACACACACACACACACACACACACACACTAATTGATCAAGAAAATTAATAAAGAAGGTAACTCAGGCGCCAGAGCAGGAACCTAGCAGGTGGTGTGGCTCTCAACTTTGTGGTTTTATGCCCTGGGACATCTTGCAGATGAGTGGCTGTTGGAGCTCCCACCAGTACCCCAAAACCTTCTAAAGGCCAAGTGAGGGCATTTGAAGAAGGATGTAGGTGGAAGCAGCTGCTGCACTGGGGTAGCTCCTGGCACACAGTGTGGGAAGCCAGGCAGGCCGACACCCCACAGGGCTCAGGATGCTCACAGAGAATGATCGGTCCTTTCTCAGTGTCCCTGAAAGAACCTTCAGTGTGCCCAGGCTTCAATACGCCTGGTCCAGAAGGCACTATGAGGGACCTCCTGAGAAAGAGGAAGGGGCTTCTAGAGGCTTGGGCCTGGCTTAGGCCAGTGACACAATCTCCACACAGAAGTTGTCACTTCCACAGCAAAGAAAACTTGTGATTCAGCCAACCACAGGGGAGGGCCTGAGCACCTGGCCCCTGAGTACCCTTGGATGGGTCATGCACCTTCTCTGGGGCCTGCATGAGAACCCTGAGGGAGCAGCAAGCTGTGCAAAGGCCCGGGGGCTGCACAGAGCCAGTGTGGAGGCCCGTGTGAACCCCAGCTTTGTTCTCATTTATGGCAGTGGGTTCCTTGAGAACTGCAGAGGTGCTCTTGTGCCCATGAAGTTTACATCTTCAACACACCAGAGAGGCTCAAAGGGGATCTCTACAGAGAGAAATGGCCGCTGGTTGAGAAGGCTGGAGAGATGCAGGGGTCAGAGGTTGCCTAGATCCTTGACCCTAAGAGGACAGCTTGTGACCTGACTGTACTTTTCTATTTCTTTCTTTCTTTTTACATTTTTTACCTTGGTGGAAGGTTCCACAACAGGTGTCTAGGCATCAGCTTGTGAGAGACAGTTCCTCCTTTCCTTCCTTCCTTCCCTCCTTCCTTCCATCGTGTGGATCCGGGAAGGGAACTGAATGCAGGTCTTCAGCCTTGGTGGCAGGTGCCTTGGCCCACTGAACCATCTCAGAGCCACCGCCACCACATGGGTTGTATCATTCTAATCACAGGTTGTGACCTCTGAGAAAGGTGCAAAAATTGATTTAGCATGCACTGCGTGTGGCAGTGTGCTCCTGTCACCCAGCACTTGAAAGACAGAGGCAGGAGGATGGTGGGGTGCTAGAGTACAACCTCAGCTACCCAGTAAGACCCTGTCTCAGTGACGATGATGACCAGGATCATGAAAGTGATAATATAAATAAAGCAACATAGTAAATTTAGACAGGAAATCAATGTGTAAGTGCACAGACTACGGGACTAAAGCCGGTGTCAACTTAAGGGAGCTAAGACATTCCCCTTTCAAACTAGCCAGACTCAACGAGAAAAGCCTCTTAAACCCTCCAAGAAGCATTCTTGCTTCTTTGGAGACAGATAGGATTCTTCTGTGTAGCCAAGGCTGTCCTGGAATTAGTAGATCAGGCTGGCCTCAAACTCACAAAGATCCACCTGTGTCTACCTCCCAAGTGCTGGAACTAAAGATGTGCACCACCAGACACCCAGCTTTGTCCTGTGCTTTAAAAACAGTCTCGAGCTGGGGAGATGGCTCAACTGTTAAGAGCATTGACTGTTCTTCCGGCAGACCCGAGTTCGATTCCCAGCATCCACATGGCAGCTGACAACTGTCTGTAATTCCAAGATCTAACACCCTTACACAGTTATACATGCAGGCAAAACACCAATTCACATAAAAATAAATATCAAAAAAATTTAGAAACAGTCTAATTCTATATAGCCCAGGCTGTCTCTTCTGTGGCCCAGGCTGGCATTGAACCAGCAATCTTCCCATCCTAGCCTCCTGGTGCTCTAAGGAGACGGAAGTCCAGGTGCCCCATCCCCCACAGTGCCCCACAGTCTGCAGGAGCTACAAAGATAGGTCCTCAGCGGGGCAATCCTCTTCTCTTATAGAACCCCCTGTTGGTAGAGGCAGAGAAGAAGGTGTCCTACAGTTGCTGTAGCCAGGGTTGGGTGAGTCTGCAGGTACAGATGAGCAAGAACACCTTTGTGCCAGGCGAGAAGGTGACCTTCACGTCGGAGATCCGCAACAACACGGGCAAGTACATCAAGACGGTGGTGTTCGCCCTCTACGCCCACGTGCAGTATGAGGGCTTCACACCCAACGCCGAGCGTCGGCGACGGGCAGACAGCAGTGAGCTGCTGCGACAGACGGCCAACGCTCGAATCCCGGCCTTCAACAGCACCACGGTGGTCAGTGCCTTCACCCTGCCACTGGTGTTGTCTGTGAGCAATGGCTCCCAAGAGAACGAGATCATGCGGACCAGCTATGAGCTTGTAGTCACCATCCACCTCCCCTGGTCTTTGTCTACCGTCAAAGCCCGGCTCCCCATCATCATCACCAGCACCAGGGAAGACAAGGCCAACTGCTCCCAGGAGGACGAGTCACCTAATGAGGATCAGCTGGTTTGAATGCCCGAACTTTAAATATTAAAAGCCTATTGTAACTCTGAGTTGCTTGTCTGATAGGCATAGGGCTAGTCTAGCACATACAAAGTCCTAGGCTCTATCCTAGATACCGCAAAATTCCAGTGTGATGGGACGCACCTGTCTCCCAGCACTTAGGAGATGGAGGAACAAGAGTTCAAGGCCAGCTTTGGCTGTGTAGCAAGTTCTAGGCTAGCCTGGGCTATGTGAGACCCAGTCTGACTGGAATAGTGATGTCTCTAAGGTCTTAGCAAGCAGCCACTGTGGGGTAAGTTTTCGTAGATTGTCTACCTCTAACCAGAGATCTCCAAGTCCTTAGGCATGGTGGCGCATACCTATCGTCCCACCCAACCCGGGAGACCGAGAGGTTTAAGGTCGTTCCCAGCTACATACTAAATTAGAGTCAGCCTGTGCTGGAACTCTGTCGGTGCTCATACCACAGCGGCTGTCAGCAACCCAGCTAAGGCTTTCTGGAGCATTCTATCCATCTCTGCAGCTTTTACAGGGAGACTCCTTCCCCCTCCACCCCCAAGACTCAGTGACCCACACAGGCAAGCGTTGGAGACACTTCCTGTTTGGTGACTGATGGTACCCACCATGCCAGGTGGGCCAACGGGAGAAGGCAGCTGGGCCACCCTGCTTCCTGTCCCCCTTGGAGAGGCCCCTCACTCTTCCTGGTTCCCAACCCCAAAATAAACTCCCTCCCAGGAACCTAAGCCACTTGCACAGCTCTGGGGAGAATAGTGAATGCAGCTGCTACCCAAGGACTGTCCACAGAGCAAGCCCAGCCATCAGTGCTCAGTGCTGTGCTGGGTCTTCATCGTGCTGGTGGGAGGAGCCAACCCCGCTTGTCCATTATGAGCCCTTCCAAGTCCAATGTGACATCTCCATGTTTGCTTATTCAGTTTCAAGGTGGTCACTAGGACAGCAACCCCCTATCTCCACCCAGAAACAAAGATACAGCAGCAAGAACAGCTTGTCCCCACCGGCATAACAAAATAACCAGGATGTCCTGGTTGCTGGCAGCATTCTGAGTGGCTGGCCAAGCCAGGCCACCCTCTCTAAGGATTGGAAGGGTTGTGGTCCCCGAGGGATTGGGTTACAGGCCCCACAGGGCACAGCCCTTGGGTCAGCCAAGATATTTACAAAATGAAGTCTGCCCACTGGCCTGCTAGCTTTTAAGTTACCTCAGGAGCTACAGGCAGCCTGCAGGTCTCTCTCAGAGCCCAGAGAAACAAGGGATCAAGGAGACTTAGTGGCCGTCTCTTACAGGACCTAGAGTGGCCAGGATGTGGTGACCAGAGAAAGGAGACCAGGAGAACCATGGGGCCTGGAAGAAGCTAGGCCAGCCTGGTGGGCCAAGGGTCTCAGAGTTGCGCCCCTCCCCCAAGCCTGCCACCACTGAAGCCTCTCACTGGAGACGACAGGCAGTAGGCGCCATGAAGCCCAGGAGGGCGGGGATAGCCAGGACTTGCTTGTTAAATGCCCTCCAGCTTCCTGTGGTGAGGGGAAGGATAAAACCCTGGCCACACAGACCACGTGAGTAAGAGACCTGGACAGCAGCTGGCCCTCAGGTTGCTGAGTAAAAGCAAGGGCCTGAGGCGCCAAAGAGTGCGAACACCAAACAGCAGAGCTCACCCTCTGCAGACAGAGCTCTTTTCCATCTAGAATCTTTGTTTTTCTTGCTTCAAATCTCATGTAACCCAGGCTGGCCTCAAGCTCACTGTGTAGCACAGGCTACCCTTAAACTGACCCCCCTAGTTTCCCCTGCCTCCAGCTCCAGGATGCTGGGGTGACATGCATGTACCACATCTGCTTGGGTGTGTTGTTGGGGACAAAAACCCAAGTTTGCTGTCTACTGATTGACCAGTCTGGCCCAGCCCCTAATTTTTCCTAAAATTAAAAGATGCCAGAAGTGGTTGTGAGACTGAGGCAGGGGAATGACTTCACTCAATAAGACAACGTTCAAAATGCCTGGGAGGTCAGCAAGATGGATGAGTCAGGAAAGGAGTTTTGAAGACCTGACTTGGCCCCTCGGCAGCACGTGTTGGAGTGAAATGACACCTGTGTAGTCTTGACTGACTTCCACACACTAAATAAATAGATGTAACACAATTTTTAATTATTCCTTGGGTTAACACCCCCAAGTATTGTTTTGTTTTTGAGACAGACTCGCTGGCTGTGCCCCTAAAGTCTCAATGCCATTCTGCCAGCCTGTTTTCCCACTGCTCCCTGAGTGCTACCAAGCCAAGAGGGTCCAAACCGTGTCCCCAGGGCTGCCCTGAAGGACTTTGGTTTACAGTAGGGGTGAAATAACTGTTGAACGCCTATATTCACAGCCAATGAGCCACAGGCCATGCTCAAGGTTAATAGTACATACCTGCACAGGGTTAGGGTTAGGGTTAGAGTCACAGGGGACGGGTGCCACTGGGGGTCACAGAGGGAAAAGTGTGTCATCGGGTGGGAGGCACAGGGAAGGGGTGCTGTCAGGAGCACCCTCATGAACGCAGCACTGTTCAGTGGAAGCAGGAGGATGGAACACTGTCATAGAGGCAACCCATAAAAGAAGAGATCCCGGGCAGAGCTTAGGAAAGGTGTGAGGTCCTCCACCCCTAGGTTAGGCTCACATTTGCTCCTGCACAGTTGCAAACGCCTGTGCCCGTTTTTCACCAGATAAGGTTCCTCTCTCAGCAAACATATTCAGCTTTTTCTTAGCCCCTGAGGCCATCTGAAGTTAACTCTTTGATTACAGAACACGGGGTGAAAGATTTCAGGAAGTCGGGCAGCTTCAGGGACTGCTTGATCCAGGAGTCCGGGAACCATGGGTGGCCATCTGCGGGCCTCGGCACAGCGAGCACCTCAGGCTGGCTGACGGAGGGCCAGCTTTCATTTGGGGCTTCATCGGGACTGTTGATTACCTGCGTCAGGATGGAGTCTATCAACTGGCACATCAGGACAGTCACTCAACCATCCCCTACATCCACAGCCTCTTTGAGGTCCCTGGAAAGGAGTCAAGGACTCCCAGAAACCTCTCATAAAAGGACATTACCCAGAGTTTCCTCTCTTCCCCTCCACCCAAGACCAACCTGGTTCTAGGTTTTTCTGACACTCAAGTAACGGGCAACCTGGTCTGGGTCCCCTGAAACAGGTAGGTAAGTGGGCGGGACTAAGATTTGGGGCCCTCTGATTGGTCCTTTGTCCCGTCACTCCAAGGCCCCTCCTCCCGCGGGATCCACAAGGCCGCCCCGCCCCTCCCGGGCAGATCGGTGTTGGTCTTGGGAGGGGAGCTTTTCCTTCTTCCACAACCTGAGGATTCTGGTGAGAACTGGGGGCCCAGGGTGGATGTTGGTGCGCCCCCGGGGAGGAGGGAGACACGAGGCTGCTGGGAGGATCAGAGGCCCCCAAACCTCTGCACGCTAGGAAACCCCACTTTTACAGGATACTTTCACTGGAGGCTCCCAACTTTCGCAGCGCTTCCAACTTGCTTGGCCTGGCCACCCTGGGACTTTGGAGGTGGGGACCAAGTTCCGGAGTGTCAAGTAAGGTGAATTCTACTGTCCCGGGTCCCAAGGTTAGAGCTGTGCTCAAACGCACGTCCCGTGCTTCCTGGCCTGCGCCTCCACCCCGGTACTGAGTCTCCTGTGCCCCAGAGCAAGCAACCCAGCAGCCTCGGTTGTAAATAGTTTTCCAGCCCAGCACTGGCCCCAGCCTCTAGAGTTCGTCTAGGGTGGGGAGTGTCGGGGGAGGGACCCTTGCATAAAGCCAGGCCTGTTCCACAAGAGGTTGTGACCTGTGATCTTGTTCCCAGCCGGGCCTGGTGCCGCCCTCTCTTGGAATTCTCAGATTCAGTCTTTTGTTTCTGTTTGGTGATTGGTTTTGGAAATGATCCTGCTCTTCTGTAAACTAGGGTGGCCTGGAACTTGCCATCCCCCTGCCTCTGCCAGTAATGCTGGGATGACAGCCTTGTCCCCAAAGCAGGCAGAAAGACCTTCTAGACCACTTCTAAGCCCTCGCCACTCCAGCAGGCTTTGACCCTCGGGGCTTTTCTGGCTTTCTCCACAAAGAAAGTAATCTTGTGGGCGGGGTGTGGGGGGGAGGGTCAGCTCTGTGCCCCTGGAGCCAGCTGTAGGGAGGTTACAGACCTCAAGAACTCTGAAAGTGTTTATCTGCAGCAGCCACCCTTTGCTGGGGGTGGGGGGCTCCACGAGTGTCTGACTGACTCCTAAGGAATCCATTAGGCTTTGCTGCCCACCTGGTTAGGGGGCAGTAAACAGGGCTTGGGTGGTGATCACAAGACCTGAAGCATGACCCTCAATCACCTGACTCTTCTGTTGGGAAACCTGTGTCTAAGCGGAAGCTGCTATTAGCAGTTAGGCTGTGGTATGGCAAACTGGTTTATCCCACAGACCCTGCCAGAGTCTGAGCTGGAGAGATGGCTCAGCGGTTCGGGGGGGCACGCACTGCTGCTCCCTCAGAGGAGCACCTCCTTCAGGGTCCTCCCTCCACCTAACTCCAGCTCCAGAGAATCTCACGCCTTCTCCCGCACTCTGGCCCCCACACATGCACATAGAACCAAAACATGAATCTTAGTTTTGAGACAGGGTTTCACTCTGTAGACCAGGCTGGCCTGGGGCTCAGAGATCTGCCTGCTTCTGCGCCACCTTTGATCCCACCTATTATTTTTAATTAGGTATATGTGTGTGTGCATGTGAGTGTGATGCCCAAAGAGACTTCACTGGAGTTAAAGGTGTTTGTGAGCCCCCTGCTATGAATGCTGGGAGTCAGGCTCAAGTCCTCTGAAAGAGCAGTCCATGCTTTGGACCTTCTGCGCCATTTTTCAAGCTCCCAAAATACTCTTGAAGGAGAGGGAGAGAAGCAGAGAGAGAGGGAGAATCTGGAATGCTGGAATGCTATTTCACACACCCTTGGACATTCCTCTGGACATCTAGGTTGTTTCAAGTGTCATGTTGAGACCCACAAAGGGAACAGTACCCTTGAGAGAGGTATTAAACCTGACCTTTCTCCTTCATGGATGGTGAAAGGGAACCCTTAGAGGATGATCTGCTAGTGTGGCCTAGGACCCTTGTTGCAACCATCTAGAGTTTGAGGTCTAAAGAAAGAGGTTGGGGACGTGGTCAGGGTGGAGCTCTGCCCAGAATCCCCCAGTGAGGGGCTGGGGGCGTGGTCAGGTGGAGCCCCGCCTAGAACCCCCAGTGAGGGGCTGGGGGCGTGGTCAGGTGGAGCCCCGCCTAGAATCCCCAGTGAGGGGCTGGGGGCGTGGTCAGGGTGAAGTCCCGCCCAGAATCCCCCAGTGAGGGGGCTGGGGGCGTGGTCAGGGTGGAGCCCCGCCTAGAATCCCCAGTGAGGGGCTGGGGGCGTGGTCAGGGTGGAGCCCCGCCTAGAGTCCCCAGTGAGGGGCTGGGGGCGTGGTCAGGGTGGAGCCCCGCCTAGAATCCCCAGTGAGGGGCTGGGGGCGTGGTCAGGGTGGAGCCCCGCCTAGAATCCCCAGTGAGGGGCTGGGGACGTGGTCAGGGTGGAGCTCTGCCCAGAATCCCCAGTGTGGGGCTGGGGTGTGGCTCAGGAGCAGCTTTGCTGACTGTGCCTGGGGCACTGGGCTGGGGGAGGAGCATCGCCGAGCAGGGCCCCACCTGGACCTTTTGATGACACGTCTCTGAGAGGGCTGAAGTTCACAGATCAAGTCTGCCTTTTGTGTTCCTGAGTCTGTCTCTTTGCCTGCAGCACCTCTGTTGAGACCATGTCTAGCAATGGGACAGATGCCCCTGCTGAAGCCCAGGCTGCTGTGGAAGAACCTGTCCCACAGGTAAGGGGCCTGAGCTGCAGAGAGCCCTGGGCTTCTGGGGGTGCTCTGTGGCATCCTGCTGGGGACTGAGAGGGGCTGGCAGGAGAGGTCCAGAGGTCTGCCTACCTGCCTCTTTCTGTCCCTCCCTCCCTCCTTCTCTCTCCCTCCCTTCTTCTCTCTCCCTCCCTCCCTCCCTCCTTTGTTTTTTTTCTTTTAGTTTTGAGACAGGGCCTCACTCACTATGTAGCCCAGGCTAGTGTGGAACTCACAGAGATTCCCTACCTCTGTGTTCTGAGTACTGGGGATTAAGCGCCTAGGCTCAGCCCTTCATTCTTTCTTACTTTTCAGTACAGGGTCTCATGTGGCACAGGCTAGCCTCAAACTCACTATATGGCTGAAGATGATTTTGAATTCCTCTTACGTGCTTCCCTGGCCCCCCATCCCCCCATCTCTTTTTTCTCCCCAACTCTGTTTTTCGTTCCCTATTTCTCTAAAACTCATTTAACCCAGGCTGGCCTCTATGTAGACCAGGGTACCAGCATCATAGTAAACCCTCAGGCTCCATTCTGTGCTGTCACTCCAGGTCTCTAGGGTGGGGGATGGAATGTAGGGCCTGTTGTGTGGTAACCAGTACTCTCACAAAAATAGTGTTCTCTCTCGCCTGACACTTCATGGGCTGGTCAATCCAATGCTCAAGCAAGTAAGCCGCCAAAAGCACATGATGGAACCTTCCCCTTTCCCTACCAGGCTTGGTGGAACCTAGCTGGTCTGCTCCCCTAAAATGGGAAAACAGGCCTATGGGCACCCCAAGCTCCTAGCCTGCTCCCTGCCCCCCGTAGCCCAGCGTGATGGACCGCGTGGCTAACCTGCCTCTTATCAGCTCCACTTGTGGGATGGTGAGCAACGCATATACCTCCACCAAGGAGAGCTACCCCCATGTGAAGACTGTGTGTGACGTGGCCGAGAAAGGCGTTAAGACCCTCACTGCAGCTGCAATCAGTGGAGCACAGCCCATCTTGTCCAAGCTGGAGCCTCAGAGTGAGTTGAGGACCCCAGGGTGTGAAGAATGCCCCTCATGGAGGGAATCACCCCCACTTCTAAACTCTGGTTCCCTGAAATGAACCCTGAGCAGCTCTCCCTGCCTCTGAAGGGCAGTTGCAACAGTGGATGTGTTTTCTCTGGTTCCCTGCAGTTGCATCTGCCAGCGAGTACGCCCACCGAGGGCTGGACAGACTGCAGGAAAGCCTGCCCATCCTCCAGCAGCCGACTGAGAAGGTCAGTGCTAGGTCAAATGACTCTGTCTTGAGGACCTGCTTAGACCCACCAAGTCCCAGCTTCATACATAAGGTTACATATTACAGTCCGCATCTACACTGGGCAGAAAGGTTGTGAAGGGCGGCTATATCCAGTCAGATTAGCATCCTGATCCCACTGAACCCAGAGCAAAGGGCACTCAGTGTCTCTGGTCTGGTCCCTCAAGTGCCATGCAGTTTAGATGGGGGCACACACCCTGAGAAACAGAGTTGTGAGCCTTTGGAAAGGCACCTAAACCCAAGAAGGCAGGAGATGCATATTATTTTTTATTTAGCAGGAGCCCACAGTAGAAAGACTTTGAATTTTTATATATTATTTATTTTATGTGCATTGTTGTGAGGGTGTCAGATCCTCTGGAACTGGAATGACAGACAGCTGTGAGCTGTCATATGGTTGCTGGGAACTGAACCTCGGTCCTACTGAAAAAATAGCTAGTGCTCTTAACCTCTGAGCCATCTCTCCAGCCCCACATGTCCTATTCTTTTTTTTTTTTTTTTTTTTAAAGATTTACTTATTTATTATGTGTACAACATTCTGCCTGTATGTGTCCCTGTAGGCCAGAAGATGGCACCAGATCTTATTCTAAATGGTTGTGAGCCACCATGTGGTTGCTGGGAATTGAACTCAGGACTTCTGGAAGAACAGCCAGTGCTCTTAACCTTGAGCCGTCTCTCCAGCCCCCACGTCCTGTTCTTAACTGAACTAGAATAGTTCTACGATAGTAGAATGTTTTCTTTTGTGTGTGTATTTTATTTTGGTTTTTGAGACAGGGTCTTACTTAGATTTAAATAGCTCATGCTGGGTTGAATGTTCTGTGTACCCTCTGACCATACACCTAGCCCCTCACTGGGGATTCTAGGCGGGGCTCCACCCTGACCACGCCCCCAGCCCCTCACTGAGGGATTCTAGGCGGGGCTCCACCCTGACCACGCCCCCAGCCCCTCACTTTAGGGATTCTAGGCGGGGCTCCACCCTGGCCACGCCCCCAGCCCCTCACTTTAGGGATTCTAGGCAGGGTTCCAGGAAGCCCATATCCTATATGTCCTCTGAATCAAATGCTGTGTAACCACTTTTCAATGGGAACACACTTCATTCTCATGTTTTTTTTTTTTTTTTTTTTTTTTGTTTTTTTGTTTTTTTTTTTAAACTTTATTTATTTATTTGCCTTGGTGTTTGCCTGGAACTGGAACTACAGACAATTGTTAGCTGCCATGTGGGTGCTGGGAATCGGACCCAGGTTCTCTGGAAGAGCAGACTGTGCTCTTAATCGCTGAGCCATCTCTCCAGCCCCTCTCATGTTTTTTTGGCTGGGCCCCTCCTATATGCTATGCCTGGAATAGTGTCCCAGGCCTCTGCTTGTGTCCAGAGGCCCACATCTGGGTGTAGTCATAGCTGGAGGCCTCCCAGCAGTTCCTCCTGACACAGATCTGCTTGGAGGTGACCTTCACAGTGTTCCCTTCCCTTTAGAAGGGAGCAGTTGAGGGTCAGATTCCCTGTACCCTGTACTGAAGCTCTGGGATTTACATTTAAAAGGTTTGAGCTGTGTGTTGTTCACATACTGGGTTCTGGGAAGTTGCTTTACCCTCTGAGTCACATGAGGCCAGTGTGTGGCCAACATGACATTTGAACCTGGCCTATTACAGCTACACAGTGAGTTCAGGTTGGAGCCAGCCAGGCTGGAGAGGTGGCTCATCGGTTAAGAGCACTGACTGTTCTTCAAGAGGACCTGAGTTCGATTCCCAGCATCCACATGGCAGCTGACAACTGTCTGTAGTTCCAAGATCTGACACCCTTACACAGTTATACATGTAGGCAAAACACCAATTCACATAAAATAAAAATAAATAAATAAATATTTTAAAAAGAGGGCTCAATGAGTAACAGCGATTGCAGCCAGGCCTGAGGACCCCAGTTCTGTCCCCAGGACCCACAGAGTAGAAGCAAAGAACCCACTCCCACATGTTGTCCTCTGCTCTTCATACACATGCTATGGCGCACACATACACAAATGTGAAAAGCTTTGAATTACTTATTTACTTACCTGATTAATTTAGAGACCAGAGAAATGGCTCAGTGATCAAGACTGTGCTGTCTTTCCATAGGACCTGAGTTCAGTTCCCATTACCCATTTCAGGTAGCTCACAGCTACCTGTGACTCCAGCTGGCCTCTAAGGGCGCCTGTACACAAAACATACACCTATATAGATGTATACACTTTAACAAAAATAAAATTAAATATTTTTTAAAATATTTAATGAATTGGGAAAGATATAGGTTCAGCCAGGATCACCTTCAAATTAAAAGCAAAGGCACAGAGAGGTAAATGGCTTGTTGTTTGTCTGAGACCCCAACAGCTTGCTCTGATTTGACTGTGGAAAGTTATTGTGCTTTGAATTTTTTTGGGGGGGCAGATAGTAGCCTTGGCTGACCAGGAACTCACTGTATAGCCCAAGCTAGAATCCAACACAAATCCACCTGCCTCCCCAGTGCTGGGATTAAAAGTGTGTGCCACATTGCCCAGCCATGAAGTCTTGACCACACGGGCTAGGATTACCTCCCTGGATGGGGGTTCCAGATATGAAAGGATGATGATGTGTCCTGTCCTGCAGGTTCTGGCAGACACTAAGGAACTGGTATCATCTACGGTATCTGGGGCCAGAGAAATGGTATCCAACTCGGTGACCAGTGCAAAGGACACAGTAGCCACGCATGTGACCGGAGCAGTGGATGTGACCCGGGGGGCTGTGCAGAGCAGCATGGACATGACCAAGTCGGCAGTGGCCAGCGGCGTCCAGTCAGTCATGGGCTCCCGAGTGGGACAGATGATGATTAGCGGAGTGGACACAATGCTGGTAAAGTCAGAGGCCTGGGCAGACAACCGCCTGCCCCTGACGGACACAGAGCTGGGTGAGTCCTTACCGGGCCCTTCCCCAGAACTGCCCCCAAAAGGGTGGCCTCCTTTGTTCACAGCCCCCCAGGTCCTCTTGTGAATTCTATCTTATCCACTACGTGGGTTCCAGGAATCAAGCTCAGTTAGGCTTGACAACAAACCTTTACCCTCTGAGCCATTTCTTGGTTCAAGGAACATCCCCTGCCTCCACTTCCAAGTACTAGGGAGACAGGAGTACACCACCACCCAGGCATCCATAGAGGGAGGTCTCGGCTTCTCCTAGGCTGGCCATGAGCCTGCAGCGCTGTGGGTTTTGAGTGGCACATATTCATGCAAAGCAAGAGCAGCGCTCACTCTCAGCCAACAGCAACCCTCTGCGGGGGAGACCCAGCTGCCCCTCAGCAGACCCCCAACACAGACACCAGCCTGGGACAAGGTGGAGTGCAATGTATAAACAGAAACCAGAGGCTCTGAGCAGCCTTGGGTTAACCATTCTAGATGCATCGCTGGTGCGGACATGTGTCCTCTAGGCTTGTGGCTTGTGGTTAACACCAGGTAGAGAATAGCAGAGGCATGTGGGAGATAGCTTTGCCTGAACAAAGGGGCCTGTACCTGTTCACCCCAACACTTGGGAAGCTGAGGAAGGAGGGCAAGGATCAGCTTCAGTCTGGGGCTGTGGGTAGAGCATTCACCTGGCATGCATGAGTTGCTGGGTTCAATCCTGGCACAACATATCCAGTCCTGGTGGCACACACCAGTTGCTCCAGCACTCAGGAGGTGGCCAGGGGTGGGGGAGGGGTGGCCAGGGGTGGGGGAGGGGTGGCCAGCAGTTGGAGGCCAGCCTGAGTCTTTTCAATGGCTTCCTGACCTTGCCTGCCTTTCACGTCCCTGGGTGCAGTCCTCAGCCGCCTAGAGCTCTGCAACAGGCCAGCTGGCCAGAACCAGAATGTAGCTTTTTTTTTTTTTTTTGTCTTGAAAATCCACTGTGTAAGAAGAAATGGGAAAGGATTTTTTTTTTTTTCTCCAAAACATAGAGTTTTGCCTGGTGTGATCCCACACACCTTGAATCCCAGCACTTGGGAGGCAGAGACAGGTGTATGTCTATGAGTCTGAGTTTAGCCTGGGCTACACAATGAGATGCTGTCTCAAAAAAACAAAACCCGGCAGGATTTGGCTTTATGTCCCTGGATGTATCAAAGGCCTCTGAGTGTGTGTGCCCAGGCCACAGGACTGCTTCCGTTCCTCTTCCTCCTGTTCTCAAGATGGCGACAATGACCTGAGCTCCCTAACCCTAACGAGACTGTCCACGGGAGCCCAGGGTTGCTCCATCCTCCTGTGTCCTCTGTAACAGGCTTTCTTGAACCAGCTGCCCCCAAATCATGACGCGGAACTTTTTGTTATGAATGTTCAGCTTAGCATAGGCTTGTCCTGCTAGCTCTTATAACTTACATTAGCCTGTTTCTCTTCATCTCCATTTTGCCTCGGGGCTTTTTACGTTTCTTTTATTCCTTCCTTGCTTCCTCCCTGTCTGGCTGCTGGTGGCCAGCCAACCCAGGCTCAGGGTATCTCCCTCTCCATCTCTCCTGAACCTAGATTCCTCCTCCTTATTCTCTCTGCCCACCAGCCATGCCTACTGCCTATTGATGGCTCAGCTCTGTATTAGAGCATTCCGGCAAGTTGAAACAGCAACACATCTTTACATAGTTAAACGAATATTCTCTTCCATAGCACTCCTCCCCAGAGATGGCCTTACAAGGCTGTGCCACTACCTTCTGCTTTTCCAATTTTAAAAAATATGTTTTATTTTGATCATATGAGGTATGCCTGGGTTAGATGCACATGGAGCATCCGGAGCATCCAGAGCATAACTTTCCCTAGTGGTTCTCTCCTACTGTCGGATCCATGGGTTGAACTCAGTTTTTCTTAAAAAAAAAAAAAAAAAAAAAAAAAAAAAAGATTTATTTATTATGTATACAACATTCTGCCTCCACTATGCCTGTGTGCCAGAAGAGGGCACCAGATCTCGTTATAGATGGTTGTGAGCCACCATGTGGTTGCTGGGATTGAACTCAGGATCTCTGGAAGAACAGTTGGTGCTCTTAACCTCTGAGCCATCTCTCCAGCCCTGAACTCAGTTTTTCAGGATTGGCAGCAAGCATCTTGACCCACCCAGCCATCTTGCCAGCCTAGTCTTGGGGATGAACCTTTAGACAGCTGCTCTACCACCAAGCCACACCATCAGCTCATCTTTGCTTTTTATTCTGAGACAGCGTCTCTGTAGCTCTGGTTGCCGGAGACTTGCAAACCTCCTGCCTCAGATTCCCAACCGCCCAATGTAGGGCATGCACTGGACAGTGTGAGCCTGAACACTCTCCTCCTGTGCCTATAGCTCTGATCGCCACATCCCCTGAGGGCTCGGACATGGCCTCCCTGCAGCAGCAAAGACAGGAACAGAACTACTTCGTGCGGCTGGGCTCCCTGTCGGAGCGGCTGCGCAACCATGCCTATGAGCACTCACTGGGCAAGCTTCGCAATGTCAGACAGAATGCACACGAGGCACTGCAGCAGCTCACGCATGCGCTCAGCCTGGTGAGTCTGGTGGTGTGGCCAGGGCCGGAGCCCCTTTCTTGCAACTCCCCTCCCTCCATGAGCTGGGATCTCACTTGCTAGCAGGTGGGCTGGGCTGGTTTTCCTGACCTGGAGTATGAGTCATCTCAGGCTATATGTAACAAAGTGCCCAACGTGGACAACTGAACCAGGTACATTCATCGTGCGATCCTGTGAGAGGCTAAAGTCCACTTGAGATAGAGGAGTTGTGGGCTTTGAAACATGAATGTTCCAGGGTCCGTGGGGCATGGGCCTCTTTCTCTGACTGGCTGACTGGTGCTGGTTGCTGGTTCCCGAAGCCAGCTAAGGCACTCTTCCATAAGGTATCTTATTCATGTGACACTGATGGTGGTTGCTGGTAGAGCAGGTCCATTCTCAGCATTGCCCAAGGGAGAATATAAAGGTGGGGGACTCCGTAGTGCATGCCTGGTAGAGAGAGGCCTACATAGTGAATTCTAGGCTAGTCAGGAAAGAAAAACACAAATGTAAATGAAGAGCATCCCCATTGCCCTTGTCCTCGACTGGAACCCAGAGCCTGGAACATGGTCTTCCTTCGGTTCAGTCACCTTGCTTTTCCTACACTGCAGGTGGAGTCCGTGAAACAAGGTGTGGACCAGAGGCTGGGGGAGGAGCAGGAGAAGCTCCATCGGATGTGGCTCAGTTGGAACCAGAAGATGCCCCAGGATGCAGAAAAGGACCCAGCTAAGCCAGAGGTACCCTCTGGGGCCCTGGGATCCCCTGTCTGTCTCCATGCCCTGTTCTGTGCACAGTGCACTTACTGTCCCCCTGCTGACCACAGAATCCAGGCTTTACACTATTCTGTTGGGGTTTTTTTAATATTCATTTTTATTTTATGGGAATTGGTCTTTTGCCTGCATGTCTAACTGTGTAAGGGTGTCAGATCTTGGAATTACAGACAGTTGTTAGCTGCCATGTGGATGCTGGGAATCGAACTCAGGTCCTCTGGAAGAACAGCCCCACTATTCTGCACTATTCTGTTGTTTTGTTGTTGTGCCACCCCCACACCCCCC
>PVIH01012161.1:0-64963 GCA_004025045.1 Sigmodon hispidus
ACTCTTGAGGGAGGGGGGACAAAACTGGATTTGGCCGGGAGTGAAGACTGATCCAAGCATTGTTGGGCCAGTGTGACCATAGGACTGTCTGCTCCCTGCCAAGGGAGTGGATGGGGAGTTGCAGAGAAGAAAAATGATCAGATGTGGTGGGAGGGGGAAGAGACCTTCAATAAGGATATACAGGGATGGAAAAAAAATTTAGAGGGAAAGCTGAACACAAAGAAGATATATGTGTAGTAATCTTATTTGAATTTCCACCCTTGATAAGCCATGCTTATGATTATTATCCTCTGTATAGTTATTGTTAACTGTTCAGCATTTTTTTAAATTCTTTTTACTGTTTTTTTGATAAATACAAAATAAAGAAAAAATAATAGTAAAAAAAATAAAAAAATAAAAAAAGTTTAGTCATTTTAAAATATTTAGTATCGGGGAGGTGCATGGGGGGAAGGGAGTTTAAACAAGGGAATACATGGATAAAAAATGAGACTTTACTCAAAAATGAAAAAAATTCAAATTATCTTTCAAAAGATTGAAATCTCTCATGTGGGGACTCCTAAAAAAATCAAAATTAAGTTAAATAGTTTATGGCTTCAAGGGGGAAGAAAATCAGCACAGTCTTAATCAGATTAAATTACAAAAAAAACTCCAACTGTCAAACCTTTGAGCTCTGCCTATAATCTTTTAGACGTCTTCAATGGAGGATTCAAAAGCTTGAGTCACTTCCTTGGCTCTGACCCACATAATACACACACACCCAAACACACACACACCTTGTTTTTAATCTCTATATAACTCCTCTTCACTGACGATGATGTTTATGGTGATCATCCCATGTAACTAGGATCTCCGAAACTTCTGGGGTCACTTGATACAACTGACCTACATTTCACCAATTATCTCTCATAGGGTTTTTTCATGGTGCCAAATCTCAGCTTATCAGCATGACTCTTTCAGTCCTGGGTCATCAAGCTTGAATCATCTCACTCCTGAATACTGATTCTAACTACATGTTCAATAGACTGTTTAACAATATGTTGTGACCTTAATATACTTTATTTCAAGAAGAAAAATATATCTATAATGAAAAGCTCTCCAATTAAGACAAGATAATTTCATAAGTGTGTATGATTTGTCTTGATCATATCAACTCTCAAACTCAACAATCTTCTTTTCCAACAAGTCTTCTCTGTGATTTAGTAATATGAGCTGCCAGGACATCTGGATTGCTCAAGTCTCCAAACTAAATTAGGGGCTTATGCACTGAAATTACTTACAGCATTAAATATCTCAGATAAACTTGCTTATTGACTAAATCATGTGTTAGAAAAAAGCATATATTTTGTAAAAAAAAAATAGTTATTTTCCTATGCTCAGGGACATTCACGTTATGTTTTCTGTTCATTATACTCTAGGATGTTATTTCATTTAGATATTCCTAGTACAGTACCCATGACTAGAACACTATTTCTCTCACCTTTGCAACTCACCACAACCCATAAAAACCCATCCTTCATCTCAGACTTTTCTTTCCTTTTATATTAATTTTATTTAAAAATTTCCCTTAAGCACTACTGATCCCTCTCTTGTCTCTTCTTTCAGTCCTCCTCTAGCCACTCCCTCCCCCATTCATTTCTCTATATTCACTCCCCAGAGAAGGCAAGGAATCCCAAGGTCAGTCATTTTGGTCTGGCATATCAGCTTGTGGTAGGACCAAGTTCCTCCACAAGTGCTAAGTCTGATAAAGGTGTTTTACTTCTAGGCATGGGCCTTGAAAAGCCAGTTCATAGACCCAAGATAGACTCTGATTCAAGTGCAAGAGGGTCCAGAACCTGGCTATGCCTTTTAACTGTTATCCACATTCAGATGGCCCAGATTCATTCCATGAAGGTTCTTCAACTGTTATTTTAGAGTCTGCAAGCTCCCAACAGCATGGCAGTGCCTAATCCATGGGTCTCATCATCATGATCCTGATTCCTCTGCTCAGCTCATGCAATCTCTCCTACTGGGCTAGTAGCTCAGCTCCGTAATTAGCTATGGATCTCTGGATCTGCCTCCATCAGCTACTGAATAAAAGTGCTCTAATGGCAATTAGGGTGATCATTCAAATAATAATAGGAAAAGGCCAATTTTGGCACTCTCTCCAATATTTATTGGCAGGCTTTCCCTTTCTCAATATTCCAATTATGATATTCATACTAGGTAAAATTGTTAAATAAATATTGTTATCACTTTTATTCACATTTACCTCTGACACCAGACTTTTCTTTATAATGGAAAATATTTCTACTTTAATCCACATTATTTTCTGAGATGGCATGCTTGCAAATTTCTTGATAGAAGAGTGATAAGAATAAATGAATTTGGAAGGAAAGGGTAAGTGCACAAAGCCAATGAAGTCCTAGAGCGGAGTAAGAAGAGGTAGAGAGTAGCTAATGACATTAAAGACAGTAAGAATTATAAGAATAGCAGATAGTGAGAACTGAAAATAATTTGTGTAAGTAAATTTTCAAAGCCTATCCCCAGAAACATATTTTCTTTAGCATGGCATCATTTTCTAAATCTTAACAAATGATAGTTCTAAGCTATAAAGATTGATTTATCTGACTTCAAGTCTATAGGCTTGCTTTCTTTTGCAGGAACAGATAATGAAGAAAACCTCTAAAAACCAGGTACATGGCTCAAAATTTGTATTACAGAGGTAATTGTCCATTATAAAAAATTATAAGAGGAAAGATGTTTGCTCAAAATTGTTTTAATTGTAATTATGTGATAGCAGTAAGTTTGTCTAGGTATAAGAATTTGCATGCTCATTCCTGAGAATGTTAGACCTTGAATCTTTTTGTAATAGCTATTACAGAAAGCTGTCAAAAATTGATCTTTGGTTTTAAGAATAAATATTTAATAATTCCATAAAAAAGAATTATAAGAATAATTTATCCATATTATGGGTAACTTTAGAAGCATGAATTTGACTGCAGGGAAGCTAATTGTTCAAAACAAGAGAAAATTATGGTGAGATAAAGGAAAGAGAAGAAAAGAAGCTGTGAGGTCTGGATACACCCTGAGGCCTCTTCCATAGGTAATATGGACAGGCTACACCAGCATCACTGAAAGAGAAATATGTTACATTAACTGCTTCCCTAAAAGAGGTAAGATGCCTGGAAAGAAGTTCATAGTTTTCAGATTTTCTCAGAGTCTGTAGGATTCTTCATATTTTGGAGCTGAAACTATCATAGATCAATCTTCAAACACATGAGCATCCTGAGGCACAATTCCACCCACATTATTTTGAGACTATAATGACTATCTACTAGACATTATTTGAAGGCACCTGAGAACAAGAGGGATTTTCTGTAGAGAATTTAATAAATGTGCTTCTCCCTCATATGTGCTGTTAACACATATCTGGTAGTTATGCTTGAAGGTGACCTGAAACTCTTTACTCCAATGGCTTTGGCCAGAAGATAAATTACATTTTATATTTTCTTCCATTTATGTTACTTTTTCCCTTTAAGCCAGACTTCAGTTCTTTTGGAAGCTTTTACCATCTTTTTATAAGGAAAATAAAAGAGGATATGAGAACTCAGTGCCTCCACTAGACATTTGGAACACACCCATGAAAGATAGGCAGTCATTTGACTCAAGAAAGCTGTCTGATTTGTACTTGACCTTATGTGGTTTCTGTGTGACTTTATTACATACACTTTTGACTTAAAATAATTTTTTAGTTTTGATGTGTTTCAGCCTATGAAGTGAGAAAATATATTCTTTTATGGAATACAAAATGATATTGCTGGTATACATTTGCAATAATTATATCTCACAACACATACAAATACAAATCATTTCATTTTACTGTGAACACTTAGGAGCTACTGTGTAGGATCATATAAAATTGTATTGTAAGCATTGTATAAATATGTATTCTACCTGTTGAATTGAAACATGTACTCTAGGAAAAACTTCTCCCTATTCAGTCATCCAACTTGAGCATACAGTTCTGGTAGCTATTATTTTGCTCCTTCTATTATGACTTTGGTGTTTTTAGGCTGTACACAAACACAAAAGTTTCTCTCTGCATTACTCTTATTTAACTTCAAATCTGGAAAAACAAGTTAGAGCAAAAACATGGCCACTTTATCTATGCAGATAATACTGTGTGAAGAGAGCAGCCAGAAAGGTCAGAGCAAGGGCCAGGAGTAGAGACAGATCTGAGATAAAAATGTATAGGAACTTCCTTGTTGACCAAAGAAAGAAGGAAACATTATTAAATGGTTTCTTCTTTATGCCATCTGTTTTCATAACTTCTTAACAAAATTATCTAGAGGCATGTTCTAGAAGCAAAGATTTATTCTTAATTTCATTTTGATTGTTTGATTGATTGGAGACATTGTCATCTGTATTTCAATATAACAGTTTCAGTTTTAATATGTGTTTTAGGTTTTTCTGTTACATACTATTTTATATGTTAGAGTAATTTGCTTTATTAGCTTTATGTAGCCATAACATGACATCATATATATATTCATATGTGAGTGGTCATATATGTATATATATTTATCATCATGGATCAATTAGAAATTATACAAATTTATGAAAGTATAAAAAGATTATTTTTACTAATATGTATCCTCTTAATTATATGTCTTCCAATTTTGTATCCTGTAAATTTTTTTGTGCCTGTCTTGTACAAGAACATAAACTCTGTTGTACAGAAAAATGGAAAAAAGACACCAAAGAAATTATTCTTTCTATTTGGTTTTCACTTAACTGTTGCATTGCAAATTTCTGATGTCACATGAAACACTAAGTCCCATCTCTTGTGAGTTAAGTACCTATCTAGGTGAAGAATCAAATATCAAGTTGTCTGTTTGAAATTTAGAGTTGTGTAATGAGACTGGAAAGATGCCTGGGTGGTAAAGAACATTGACTGCTTTTCTAGCAGGTCCCAGTTCGGTTATCATCACCGAGTCATCTTGTAATTCCAGCTAAATTTAATCCAAAACCTCTGGCTTCTCGGATCACCTGTATTTATGGTCACAAATACACACATACACACAAAGAAAAAGAGAGATAAGTAGAATGAGAATTAAAAATAAAATAAGATAAAAATAAAGTAATATAAAAACAGGGTATGTCTTCCCAAGAAGGTACTATAACTTGGGAGTAGAAGTCACAGAGCTGTAGTCAAAAGATTCTATCTTGGCCATAAACTCTCAAATACCAAGCAGCTGCTTCTCTAATAGTTGACTTGGAGGCTTAATATTATAATAAATTCTGGGCCAATCATTCAGGCATGTTACTGACTTACACTTAAATTATCCCATAATTCTATTTATGTTTAACCATGTGGTTAGGTATCATTATTCAGTGCAGCACTCTTTGTTGCTTCCTCTCTCTGACTCTATCTCTCTCTCTTTCTCATAATTTATGCTCTGGTTTTTCTTTTCCCAGAATTCTCATAGCCTGGTTTCCTCACCTCTACTTCCTACCTAGCTACTGGCCAAGCAGCATTTTTTAAGCCAATGTGAGTTACAAAACTTTACAGTGTACAAGAGCATTATCCCGCACTGAGTCACTAAAGTATTCTATTTATTATGAAGATAGGTTATTCTTACCAACTTTTCTAAGTCACAATATTGTTTGTCTATAAGGAAAATAGTTATATGAAAACTTTCTTGGACCAACTTTGGATTTAAATCAGAACAGAAAAATTCTAATGATAAAGAGTATATGAACTTGAAATGAAAATTAGCTGGGTAAGATTCAAAAGGTATTGAAGAAAGAGATGTAAGCTAACTTTGTGTCCTTAGCCTACTCTCCCTTCCACCTCTTGAGCACCAGATCTCAGGGGACTGGAGCCCTTTAGAACAAATGGCTGTGAGCCTAGCCTTTAACAGCAGAGCCAGTGGGCATGATTCTGAGAGGTGTGATATCTGAGTCAGATGGGGTGCATGATGTAAACACACACACACACACACATATATATATACACACACATACACATTTATATCTACATATATATGTATATGTATGTGTATATGCATATGTATATGTGTATAAAGACCATTTGGCACAGTGGGACATTTCAGTTTGGGAGATAGACATTGCTCTTTAGTTAGTATAATTAAATGTGTTAAAGGGATCCAGACTAGAATTGTGTCCTGAGGACCTGTGGTCTAGTAAACAGAGTCTCTGACAGTAAAGTGTTGCTCCAGAAAAAAGATTAAACATATAATGTTAGGGGGCTTTTACTGAAGTGACAGGAAAACAATCTACTCTCCCTACCTAAGCACCACTGACACAAATAAGCAATGCCATTCAATGTGGTGTGGTGAATCTATGAGTGCGATTGTGATTACTAAAGCAAAGCATAGTAGGAGGATGCTTACAGGAACATAGAAAATTTGTAAACAGTTATGTCCCCAAAAAATCTCTACTCATTTTCTGTCAATCTCTTTAAGAAAAGGTAATAACAGAATGGAGCCAAGTATTGTGGAACATACTTATTGTCCACTATAATAATGATATATATATATATATATGTCCAATTCTGTGAATAACATACATGAAACTCACAGGTACTTCTCCTGAAAGTAGGAAAAATATATGTCATGCTTAAAATATAATATTCCATAGCTCAAGGCATCCCAAGCACTTGCTGCTATTATTGTAACCCTGGGATTATAGAAGCACATCATGAAAGGTCAGATGAAAGCACAGAAAATTACTTTTCCAAGAAAAATAATAGAGCCAAAGGTGTCTGCATTCTCTCAAACAGATATAACCATATCACCTTACGTAGCAAAAAAAGACTTAATTTAAAGACCTTGTGTGGAGGATTTAAATCAAATGTTCTTAACATAAAAGCAATGTCTTGACAAGGGAATCAAGAGGGTCAGCCTAAAAGAAATAATAAAGAAGATGCCCACAATTCAAAAGGCTGTTTATTGGAAGAATTAGATCAGGTAAGTGTGTCAATGGATGTGGAAGATCATGGAAGCTTTTATAGAAAACATCAGTCTGTCCTGAGAGCTTCCTGAAGGAATATTTGACTTGACTCTACAAAGCCACCTTGAGCTTATGGCCTCCAGTCTTAAGATTATCATGTGTTTTGTTTTAAATTACTATGCTCATTTTGATTTACACAATGTATGCACATTTAGAGTCTAAGGTTGTTCTTCGTGAAATAAAACTATATGTGAATGTTGGTTTTCTGGCTTGCAAAATACATATGACATGTGGGAAGCTGAAAAATAGAGGAAAACATTTTGTCTAAAAAGTCTTCATACATCTGAGTACTTAAACATGCCCCACACACTGCAGAACAAAAAGAGAAGTGTGTCTTTTTTTTAGTGATGCTACAATTTATTTTTACTTTTTTTTTCAATTTCATAGAATTTCTTTCTTTTTTTTAAAAAAAGAGGTAGTATCTTTATTTTTTTTATTTTTTTTCTTTCTTTATTTTGTATTTATTTTATATGATACAATATTTTATTTTTTTTACATAGAAAGGACTTTATTTTCTAAAAAATAAAATAAAATAGAGTGACAAGAAAAAGAAAAAATATGTAACAATGCCAGTGTGTAGAATTAATCATGTTGAGATCAAATGAACAGAAGACTATATTAAATATAATTTTCAGATCCCAAATGGCTGAAAGATACATTTATTTTTTTCGATGATATTGTTGTGATGAATGTCTTTGCTGTATTGTAAAATATGGAACAGATGTTACAAACCATTCCAAATATTCATTGTGTAAAATTCTTTTACACATTTCTGAATACAGTTTTATAATCCATTGAGCATTTGTCATTTAGTTCTAATAGCACCAAAATACATTGCTACCCAATATTTTTATTCTTCACATGTCAATTGGGTAGACCAAAACACCTAGGACACAGTTTCAGTAGGGAACCTATGGTACCATCTCCACTTATATGGTTTGTTGCTAGTGAGATATCACCATGAAGTGCAATATTACATTATTGAACAATTTTGAATTTTTATTGTTTGACTATTTTATATGTTGATATGATTTAGTCATTTAGTCATTGTTATCCATTTTCCTTTTTGCATTTAAATTCTGCATCAATAGAAACATATTTTAGAAAGTCATTCCTACAATGACTTTTGTAATTGCCCCACTGACTTTAGTAACAGCTACATGCCTGATCCCAGAGAAGAGGTATTAACGGGTACATATGTTGGTTACAACAGTAATAAACTAGGCTCTATTATATAAATGATGCCTTTGTCCATTTCAGCTAGAAGTGCGGTTCCCCAAATAGAAACATTCTGTCTTCCATATTACATACCTCAAATGTAAATGGGGTAGTTTTGTATAGACATGGGTGTAGCTTAAAAGGATCAGTGAAAAAATATCATGTTCCTGACTTGACTCCAAGGTCACGGTCAATGAAAAAACACACTGACACTGAGTTGACCCCAAAACCATGGCCAGTGGAGATAACTAGCCCTGTCTTAACACCAAGACTAGGGCCAAGGGACAGAAAATGCTGACCCTTACTTGATCTCAAGTCCTAAAACAGGGACATTAAAAATACCTACCAATCACTGAGCACAAAATACTACCAGTTCCTGCTCTTCAATATCAGGCCACAAAATCCCACGAATCCCTGATCTTGTCCCACTTTCAGGCCACATAATCCCTCTAAACCAAGGCGATTCTCTAAATCTCTGCCTCTCAAAACACTCTATATAAACCCTATTTTGTGGTCAGTTCCTTACTTCTTCTTGACCAACATAGTCAGCCACTGTCATGACTTTTTCACTTTCAATAAATTTCTCATTGGAAATTTGTTGTTTGGTGTAATTTTGTGAGAATATATGTGATAAAAAAGAAGGTTGTAATGGTGTAGGCTACGTAAAATGAAACCTGGGAGGAACAAATACATCTCTGAGGCCTCTGCTGTTAATGACAAATACAGGCTACACCAACATCACTAAAAGAATAGTTTCATCATCAGCTTTCCTCAGAGAGATAGGATCCCTGTAAGCTGTTTTCTGTTTCCAGTTTTCCCAGAGACTATGATATTTTTCACAATTTAAAGTTGAAATTAAATTAATTTCTTCTAAAATGAACTCACTGAGGGACAGTTCTGTCCATATGATTTTGAGGATATCAAGACAATCCAAAAGACCTAATCTCAAGGCACCTATGACCAAGAGGTATGTATTTTTGAGGACTTAAAAATTGTGCTTCTCTTTCAAATATGATGTTGATTTGTGTCCAGAAGCTCAGTTAAATCTCATTTGTAATTTTTTACTCCATTCACTTCTAGGTCTAAAAATAAATCCATTCTATATTTCTTCTTTTCTATGTGGCTTTTCTTCCTCCCATGCCTTGTTTCAGTTCCAGTATTAGATGTTTTTGTAAGTTTCATAAATAAGAAGAAAGAGGATATGATAAGTCAGTGCCTACACTTGACCTCTGGAGAACACTCATAGAAGCTGGGCTTATGGAAAAAGAGTGTTTAGTCAACTCACCACAATTATTGGTCATTGATGACTTCATTGTGGGTCTTGTATGGCTTTTTGTACTTTTTAATCTATTCTTATTCCTTTAAAATATTTGTACTTTTAATTGTTTCAGTTTGTTAAATAAAAATCACAATCTTTCATTGAATAGAGTGACTATATTATGTATATGCATTGTATAATAAATAATTCAAGATAATAAATATGTTTTGCAACACATATACATATTATTCCACTGTGATGTAAAAAAAAGATCTTCAGGTATTATTGTACATTATCATAGCATGTTGACCAACAGATTGCAGCAGTGGATTCTTCCCATTGAGTCAATTTATTTATCCCTGGGCATATTCTTCCTGCTCTTTCCTCCAACATGAGCCTCCAGACCTGTGATTTGTCTTTTTCTTTCACCTCCTAAATGCCTGATGTCTTTGTGCTCCATACAAAAGCTTTTGTTTGCATTAGTCTTTTTTACTTTTGAAGGTAGCTGAGCAAACAAGTTATAGTAAAACCATTAGCTTACCTACAAAGATAAACACATATTTGAAGAGGAAAGGCAGAGAGCTCAAGGGAAGGGCCAGAAGTACAGACAGTAATTTCTGATATAAAAAGAAATATATGAGAATTTCTTAAAGGCCAAGGAAATAGGCAAGCATTATTAAAGTGGTTCTCCTTAAATGTTTCTACCAACTGTTCAAAGAATTTTCCATAAGTCATTTTCTAGGAATCAAGTCCTATTCTTATTAAAATTTTGTTTGCTTCATTTATTTGAGACATTGCTATTTGTATGTCAATATAACAAGATTAATTTTAATTTGTGTTTTAGGTTATCACTGTTTCCTACTCTATTTCTTTGTTTTTTGAAACAGGGTTTTTCTCTGTAGCCATGGCAGTTCTGAAACTCACTCTGTAGACAAAGCTGGTCTTGAAGTGAGAAATCCATCTTCCTTTGCCTACCAAGTGCTGGGATTAGAGGTGTGCACCACCATTACTTGGATCCAATTGTTTTTCTTATTATTTTACACATGATTATATTGTTTCTTAGGGTTTATGAAAATATTATATTATGTATATATACATAAGCATAAAAAGATCATTGTTGGCCATGAAGAAAATATTTATCATATGTGAATTACAAATTTATGAGAATATAAACCTTTTCTTGGATAATATTTATACCCTTAATTATATATACATATGTGTATATACACAAAACAGATGTATACATATATATTATTATAATTAAGATATAAATGTTAAATAAGTATAAATAATATATAGATATTAGATAGAAAACACAGATAGATGGATAGATGATAAAGATAGATAGATAGATCGATAGATAGAGTTGTATGTATCACACATACAGTTACATGTACACACATAAACACACATGAGAAAAAGAAGAGTGCTAAAAATAAATCTTAAAAAATAAAGATGTTTAAAAACAAGATATGTGTTCCTAAGGATGTATTATGACTTAGGAATTGAAGATAGTAAGTCATTGAAAACAATATATTTCTCATAGAGTTTAGTTATCCAAATCCACTGTTTCAAACACAAAAAAGGTTGGTCAGTAAGATGATAGTTATAAGAAAAATTTTCAACCATTCTTTGGACTTAATTCAGAATAAATAAAAATTCAATGATACAAGAAATATTAAGATTGTGAATAGCCACCCTAAATGCCGTCACAGAACTTACATCCAACAATGAATAGAGGTAGAGGCAGGGATACATGGCTGAGCACTGGGCTGAGTCCCTGATCCAGCTGACAGCGGGGAAATGAGAGTCTGTATGAGCAAGAGGATAGGGATTATGAGGGAAATTCTCATAGTGATGACTGGCTGGAGCTCTGGGGAGCTCACTGAATCAAGAATAGCCACTGGAGAACATCAGGAAAAGGAACTGGGCCCTCCAAGGTTAGGCAACTGTCCACTGACATGGGCAGTATGTGGAGCCTTGGCGGGGTGGGAGAGGGAGGGATCAGAGTGTGTTTCTGTGCATGGACTGGCACTTTGGAGCCAATTCCCTCCAGAGAAATACCCTACCCAGTCTTGATATTAGGATGAGGAAATAGGACTTGCCTGGATTGGGTGCCCAGCTGATCCACCTTGGGACTTCTTGCCCTTTTGTGAGAGGAGATGGGGAAACAGGGAGGAGGGAGGCTGAAGGCTGACTGGGAGGGACAGCGAGGGAAATGGGAGGGGGCTCAAGGGGATACATAAACTTAAAAAATTATTTTATAAATAAAAAAATTAAAAGATGGAGGAAGATTGACTGGTTAATGATCAGGACATGTTGCAGAAAAAGAACTGGGTGAGATTGATCAATATAAACTTTGTATGTGTGTATATATATATATATATATGTATATATATGAAACTCTCAAAGAATAAATAAAAATAACATTATAAAATAAATGATCAAAAGTTATATACATTCATGTACGTGCCTACCAAATACTTTTGTTGGATACTCAAACTGTAGTAAAATAAGCTGTTAGATGAGCTTTTTATTTACTTTGCATCTAAATATGTTTCTTTCTTGAGTTCAATTATTCATGATAAATAGTCATCAATAATATTCCAATACAATTCCCTTTGGAATTAAGGAAAGAGCTGTGAAAATATATATGAAGAGGAACAATAAACACATACTTAGGAAACAACTGATGAGATAGTGTTAATCACAGAATATTGCATTAATGATGGATTAAGTCACCACTGAGGCTTTTGCATTCAACTTAATCCTCAGATGGAATACACAGAACAAAGAAATGGGGGAGGGTCTAGTTGTACAGAAAGAACATACAACCTGTGAACGAGACAATACATGTCATCAGTACAATGAGTACATGAAGCAAAAGTTTCTAATTAAAAATACATGCTAGAGCATGTAAAATTAAGCTCTCAATCAGTCAGAGACATATGCTTACATATATATTCAAACCGAAGCCAATTAAAGTGTATATGAGTCAGACATAGGTAATTGGTTAAACACTTATTTTCAAATCTACATCAGTACCAAGGGAGTATTGTAAAGAGAACACTAAAAGATAAGCTGCTTGCAGGGTACCCAGGCACTCAAAGAAGCAGATAAAGTCACCAGCTCAAGTTGTTGATTCCAAGGATTAAAATAACACTGAAGGAAAACTTTAAGTAAGCATTTTCGAAGTTTACAGCAAATAAAAGATGACTCTACAGACATTACCAAAACAAGGGCATTTTAAAACGTCTCAATGAAAAGAGTATGATAACCAAACAAAATATAGTTTCCAATGAGAAAATCAGAAGAGAAAATGTTAAGATTTTTTAATAATCAGTGACTAGGGAAAGGATTGTTTGTAAAAATTAATAATAAATGTAATGTTCATTCTTCCTAACAGTATGTTGTCAAAAAAACCTGATTACACTGATCCAGTGCCAATTTTACAATAGAGAAGGCATTCCAAATTACCCAAGCAGTCAAACTTACAATGTTGTAAGTTTGTGATATACATAAAATAAATTCTTACCTTCACGTTCTAGGAGGCAACCAAGGGCAATGGCAATAACCTGTATAATTTTGGAAGTCTGGAAGAGCCTAGCCAATAACCTGAAGGGAGAAGGTTCCTGTTCCTGGTGTTCTTTTTCCCACATTATGCAAGGCTCTAGGGGAAGATTTATTTCTCCACAATGTTTATTTTAAGCATTTTAAAGTAAGATTATAATATTTATGCTGCTCTTTGTCTTTTCAAGGCATCTTTAGTGTTCAAAATCCTTTTCTCTTATTCTGTATTACTTCACTTTACTTTTATACTTTTATCCATATAGAATCTGTATCTCACCATCATAAGCTTGGTATAATCATTACATCATGTACATATATATGATTATAAAACTAATACAGTTGGCCACAGACATAAAAGTTGTCATGTGTCAATTACAAATTTACAAAATATAAAACCATTCTTGTGTAATATTTATACTTAATTATACATATAATTTTACATTTTGGTAATTATTCTCTGCATCATATGCCTATAGCATAAAAAATGTAAAAAGAGACTTAAATAAATTATTACTTCTATTTTTCTTCATTTACATCTCTGTTTTATACCTTGACATCATGTAAATCATACTTTTCTTTCCCTGTTGAGATGGAACAAACAATGGAGATAAAGACAAAGCAATTCTGTGAAAAATAGGAATGTCAAGGGGCAATGCAAAGCTTAAAGAGTTGAATATGAAGGCTGGAAATAGCTACTTGCTAAAAAGCACCAACTAAACTTACATAAGTTCCCAGCTCAGTAATCCCCATGCCGTCACCCTTCACAAACACACACACACACACACACACACACACACACAGAGAGAGAGAGAGAGAGAGAGAGAGAGAGAGAGAGAGAGAGAGAAGAGACAGAGACACAGAGAGAGAAAGTGGGAGAGTAATAAATCTTAAATAAATAAATGTAAACACAGTATATGTGTTCCTTTTTGTATTTTATAAATTTATTTTTGTTACCAGTTTAGAAGCAATGGGTTATTATAAAGCAAATTGCATTAAAATCCAGCTCGGATTTTTTTTCTTAGCAGCATGCTTCTTAATTCTGTATATTTAAAAGACCTAGGTTTTCCCCCTATTGAAAATTACACTCTAGACCTAGTATTTGAGGATGGCTTTTGTTTTTGCATGCATCATCTGTTTTTTTTTCTTTTTTAGTATGAATAAAGTCATATTTTTATCTGTGTATATACTTGTTTGAGCTCCCTTCTCCCTCCCACCCCTTCCAGTCACTCTCTCTTCTCCATATCTCTTTATCTCCTCCCCAGCAAGGGCAGGAGGTCCCTAGGTCCCAATATGGCTTAGTTCAAGGAAGAATAATGATTTAGGAATTGAAAACAGTAAGTCTGTAAATATAACCTATGTCTCATAGTGTTCAGTTATCCAATTACACTGCTTTTAGACACAGAAAAGACTGGCCATAAAGATGATAGTCATAGAAAAATTTTCATGGAGTCTTTGGATTTTAATCAGAGCAAACAGAAGTCCAATGATAAAGTTTGGAGACAGATGTTGTGGGTAAGCTTCAGACAGTGTTGCAGAAATAGAGTTGGGGTGGAGATTATAAATATAAATTTTGTATATGTATGATTATCAAGCTGTGGTACATCTACACAATAAAGTAATACTCAGCAGTAAGAAAAAATTATATTCTATAATTCACAAATAGATGGACATGGAGAATATCCTCCTGAGCAAGATTTCACAACCCCAGGAAGATAAACAGGGGACGTATTCACTCATTAGTGGGCTTTAAACAAAAAGCAAAGCATGTCCAAGCTGCAAACTACTGAAGAGCTTGGGATCTGAAGCATCTTGAACTGGCACTTTGTAGCCCATTCCCTCCAGAGGAACACTTGAGCTAGTCTTGATGTGAGGATGAGGAAAGTGGATTTGCCAGGAGTGGATGCTGAAGTAAGCCACCTTTGGACCTTGGGACCTCCTTTCCTTGACAGGGAGGAGATAAGGAGATGGGGAGAAGAGTGACTTGTAGGGGCAGGAGGGGAAGGGCATTTGAACAAGGGGATACATGGATAAAAAATGAGACTTTATTAATAATAAAAAAACGAGACTCTCTTCCCACTCCCACCCATCCCCATCACTTTATCTCCTCCCCAATAAGCGAAGGGAGGTCCCAAGGTCCCAAGGTTCCAAGGTGGATTAGTTCAGCATCCACTCCAGGCAGATCCAATTTCCTCATCCCAACATCAAAACTGCATCAGGTGTTCGTTCCTCTGGAAGGAATGGACTTGAAGGTACCCATCCAAGGTGTTTCAGACCCCAAGCTGCTCAGTGGTTGTGGTTTTCAGCTTGGACATTCTTAGCTTTTTGTTTAAAGTCCACTAATGAGTGAGTACATCCCCTACTTATCTTTCTGCATTTCTGATACCTTGCTCAGGAGAAAATTCTCCAAATCCATCCATTTACCCTCAAATTTTAGAATATCATTTTTTATCACTGAGTAGCACTCCATTGTGTAGATGTAACACAGTTTGATAATCTGTTATTCACTTGAGGGGCATCTAGGTTGTTTCAAGGTTCTTGCTATTACAAATAATGCTGCTATGAACATAGTTGAGCTAATACATTTGGAGTGGGAATTTGCATCTTTAGAGTATATGCTCAGTAGTGATATTGCTAGATCTTTAGAGACATAGATTCCCAATTAACTGAGAAATCACCATATTGCATTAAGGAGTGGCTGAACAAGTTTACGTTCCCACAAACAATGGAGGAGTGTTCCCCTTGTTCCTCAACCTCTCCAGCATAGGTTATCTGTCATGTGTCTTTTATCTAAGCCAATCTGACAGTTTGTAAGGTGGTATCTCAAAGGTGTTTTGATTTGCATTTTTCTGATAGCTGAGAGTTCACTTTTTAGTTCTGAACCTCATTATTTGATTGGGTTATTCAAAGTTTTGGGTTCTAGTTTCCTGAGTTCTCTATATATTTTAGAGATCACTCCTCTATCATTGCTACTCACTGCAAGGGTTGGTGAAAATCTTTTCCCATTCTGTAGCCTGTCATTTTGTCTTATGACTGTATCCTAGACTTTAGAGAAATTTCTATGTTTCAAGAGGTAATGCTTATTGAGCGTTGTTCTTAGTGTCTGTGCTAATGGTGTTATATTTAGAAAATGGTCACCTGAGCCAATGCATTAGGTATTGGCTCACTTTCTTTTCTGTCAGGTTCAGTGAGGCTGGGTTTATGTTGAGGTCTTTGATCCACTTAGATTTGAGTTTTGTGCAGGATGACAGGCTTGTATGTGTGTTCAGGTTTCTACACACTACCATCCAGCTATGCCAATACCATTTGATAAACATACTATCTTTTATCTATTGAATATTTTGGAACTCTTTGTTGAAGATCAGGTGTTCATAGGTTTTTGGGTTAATGTGGGGATCTTCAATTAGATTTCATTGATCCACAAATCTGTTTTTATGCCAGTACCAGGTTGTTTATATTACTGTAGCTCTATAGTATAAATTGAAATCTGGAATGGTGATGCCTCCTGAGGATTTTTTGTTGAGTAAAACTGCTTTGGCAATTCTGGATTCCCAGTTATTCCAAATGAAATTGAGTATTGTTATTTCAAGGTCTTAAAAAATTGTGTTGGAATTTTGATGGGAAGCACATTGAATCTGTAGATTGCTGTTGGTAGATGATCCTACCTATCCAAGAAGGGGGAGATCTTTCCATTTTCTGATATCCTCTCCAATTTCATTCTTCAGTGACCTAAAGTTTTTGGCAAATAGATCTCTTATGTTATCATTACTCCAAGTTATTTAATCCTATTTGCAGCTCTTATAAAGGATGATGTTTCTATTATTTCTTTTTCAGCCCTCTTATCTTTAATGTATATGAGGGCTACTGATTTCTTTGAGTTAATCTTGTATCCTGCTACATTGCTGAAGGTGTTTATCAGCTGTAGAATTTCCCAGATAGAAATTTTGAGATCACATATATATAGAATCATATCATCTGTAAATAGAGATAGTTTCACTTCTTCTTTTCTAATTTTTATCCCCTTAATCTCTTTTTGTTCTCTTATTGCTTTAGCTAAAATTTCGAGAACTATATTGAATAGATAAGGGGAGAGAGGACATCCTTGTCTAGTTCCTGATTATAGTAGGATTGCTGTGAGTTTTTCTCCATTAAGTTTGATGTTGGCCATCGGCTTCTTATAAATCATATCTATTATATTTAGATATTTTCAATGTAATCTTTATCTCTCCAGGACTTTTATCATAAAGGAGTATTGGATTTGTCAAAGGCTTTTTCAGCATCTAAGGAAATGATCATGTGGTTTTATTCCTTCAGTTTGTTTATATGATGGATGACATTTATAGTTTTTCATATGTTGAACCATCCCTGTATTTTTAGGATGAAGTCTACCTGATCATGGTGGATGATAATTTTTATATGTTGTTGTATATGGTCTGCCAGAATTTTTTGTAAAATTTTAGTATTAATATTCCTGAGGGAAATTGGTCTGTAATTCTCCTTTGTTGCATCTTTGAGCAGCATGGGTATTAGGGTAATTGTGGTCTCATAAAAAGAGTTTAGCAATATTCCTTCAGTTTCTACTGTGTCAAACATTTTGATGATTATTGGTAATAGCTCTCCTTTGAATGTCTGGTAGAACTCTGCATTGAATCCATCTGGACCTGGGCTATTTTTACTTGGGAGGCTTTTAATCACAGCTTCAATTTCCTTTAGGGTTATATGTCTGTTTAGGTATTTAACGTGATCTTGATTTAATTTTGGTGAGTGGTACCTGTCCAGAAGGCTGTCCATTTCTTCTACATTTTCCATTTTTTGTGGAATAAAGATTTTCAAAATATGACCTCACAATCCTCTGATTTCCTGAGTGTTTGCTGTTATATACAACTTTTCATTTCTGATTCTGTTCATTTGGATACACTCTCTCTACCTTTTGATTAGTTTGAATAACGGTTTAATCTGTCTTGCTGACTTTCTCAACAAACTAACTCTTTGATTCATTGATTATTTGTATTGTTCTCTTTGTTTCTATTTTATTGATTTCAGTCCTGAAGTTGATTATTTCCTGCCATCTACTCCTAGTAGGTGAGTTTGCTTCTAATTGTTCTAAAGCCTTCAGCTTTACAGAAGGTTGCTTGTGTGAGATTTCTATAAGTTTTTCATTAGGCATCTAATGCTATGGGTTTTCCTCTAAGATTGCTTTCATTGTATCCCATAAATTTGAGTATGCTGTAGATTAATTTTCTTTGATTTCTTTCTTAACTTCCTCATTAACACAGAGGTGGTTCAGTTCAGTAATGTTTAGTTTCCATGAATTTGTAGGCTTTCTTTGATTTTTGTTGCTGTTAAACTCTAACTTTAGTCCATGGTGATCTGAAGATTCAAGGTTTTTTGTACCTATTGACATTTGCATTATGATCAAGTATGTGGTCAATTTTAGAGAAAGTTTCATGGGTGCTGAGAAATATCTATATTCCTTTGTGTTTGGGTGGAAGCTTCTGTAAATATTAAGTCCATTTTTGTCATAACATGTATAGATCCCTTATTTCTCTGTTGAGTCTCTGTCTGGTTGACCTATCCAAGGGTGAAAATGGGGTATTGAAGTCTCCTACTATTAGAGTGTGTTTTTTGAGTGGGGATTAATATTTCGTAGTGTTTCTTTTCCCTATGTACATGTTCTTGTGTTGAGGGGCATAAATATTCAAGATTGAGACTTCATCTTTTTGGATTTTTCCCGATATTAAATAAATAATGTTTTTTGGTTTTTTTCTTCTTTATTTATTTTGTATTTATCAAGAAAAACAGTAAAATGAATTTAAAATGCTGATAAGTTAACAATAACTATAAAGAAGATAAAAATCATAAGTATGACTTATCAAGGGTGATAATGCAAATAAGATTGCTACACATATATTTACTTTGTGTTCAGCTTTCCCTCTGATTTTTTTTCCATCCCTGTATATTCTTATTCAAGGTCCCTTCCCCCTCCCACCACATAAGGTCATTTTTTCTTCTCCACAACTCCCCATCCCCTCCCTGGGCAGGGAGAAGACAGTCCTATGGTCCCACTGACTCAATAATGCTTGATGATCAGTCTCCACTCCTGGCAAATCGTTTTGTTGCCCCTCCCTCAAGAGTGAGTCAGGTGTTCCTATAGTTGGAGGCTACAGATTCAATGCACTGCCCATCAAAATCCCAACACAATATTTTTGGACCTTAAATAAATAATGTTTGTCCTGGTCTCATTTGACTGATTTTAGTTTGAAGTATATTTTGAGATATATTATGATGGCTATGCCATCTTGTTTTTTGAGACTATTTGATTGGAAAATCTTTTCCTAACCCTTTACTCTGAGCCTGTGTCTGTCTTTTAATTTGAGGTTTTTTTTTTTTGTATGCAGCAGGAAGATGGCTTTTGTTTTTATATCTATCATGTTAATGTGTATCTTTTTAAAGGTGAAATGAGTCCATTGATATTAAGGTATATTAATGACCATTGATTGTTAATTTCTGTTATTTTTGATGGTAGTTTGTGTGTATTTGTGTATGTTCCTGCTTTGGGCTTTTCTTCTGTGGGATTATCGATTGTTTGTTGTTTCATGGGTATATCTGGGTTTCTTAGGTTGGAGTTCTCCCTCTAGTACTTTCTGTAGGGCCGGATTTGTGGACAGGTGTTGTTTAAATCTAATTTTGTCATAAAATATTTTATTTACTCCATCTATGGTGATAAATAGTTTTTCTGAGTGTAGTAGTCTAGGTTGGCAGCCCTGTTCTTTTAGTGTACTTATAACTTCTGATGAAGACTTTCTTGCTTTCATTGTTTCCACTTAATAGTCTGCTGTTATTCTGATGGGTCTGCCTTTATAGGTAATTTGGACATTTTCCTTTGCAATTCTTAGTATTTTTAATTTGTTCTATAGGTATTGTGGCTTGATTACTATGTGGTGAGCAGACTTTTTTAGGGGAGGTCTAGTCTATTTGGTCTTCTGTAAGCTTCTTGTATCTTTATAGGCATTTCCTTTTTTAGGTTGTGAAAGTTTTCTTCTATGACTTTACTGCATATATATTCTGTGCCTTTGAGCTGGTATTCTTCTCCTTCTTCTATTACTATTATTCTCAAATTAGGTCTTTTCTTCTACTTTAATTATTCTTAGTTTTGGTCTTTTCATTGTATCCCAAATTTTCTGAACTTTTTTTGTTATGACTTTTTGGTTTTAGTGTTTTCTTTGACTGATTTATCTATTTCCACTATTGAATCTTCCACTCCAGAGATTTTCTCTTCCATCTTGCATTCTGTTGGTTAGCCTTACATTTGTAGTTCTGGATTGTGTCTTCAGATTTTCTATTTCCAGCTTTGCCTTGGTTTATGCTTTCTTCATTGCTTCTATTTCATCTATGAATTCCTGGAATGTTTCTTTCACCTATTGGTTTTCTTTACTTTCTTTCAGGAATTTGTTATTCTCTTCCATTTTTTTTGTATTTTCTTCTATTTCTTTTAGGGGATTTTTTTTATATTTTCTTTTAAGGTTTCTATAATCTTCATAAAGTTGTTTATAAGTTTGTATCCTTCTTTTTCCTCTTTAATGCTATGCTCAGGTCTTGGTGTTATAGAATCAGCAACTTCTTTGAATGGTGTCTTCTTGTTCTTTATATTGCTATATGTATTTGTTGTAGAAGGTTTCCAGCCCATTTGGGCCGGAGGCTCAGGCCTGGACTGCAGCAACTTTTGTCCCCCAAAGAAATGAATCAGACACATATATTAACTTCATAATCTTTGGCCCGTGTCTCAAGCACATTACTAGCTAGATCTTTCATATTAATACAACCTATTTCTTGTATTCTATCTGCCACATGACCCACCCTGCAGCTCACCTGGATTCGTTACATGTTTCCTCCTCTGGGGACAGATGGAGACTGTCTATCTCTGCTCTTCTCCTACCTGCCTGTCCTCTGATCCTCCACCCACTTCTATGGTGCTGTGCATAGACCAAAACAGCTCTCTTATTTACAGCATACAAAGAACATTCCACCACATGTATTCTTGCACTAGCACCTGTCCATTGCTCCCTTTTTTTCTTCGTCAGCTCTTAATCAACTCTTAGTCAGCTGTGGTTCTGGGGTCTATGTATCTCCAACTTTCACAGGGGTCACTCTTAGTTGGCTCTTAGTTGACTTTTAATCAGCTCTCAGCTCTGGACCAGTGTTTCTTAGTCAGCTCTGGACCAGGGTACCTTGGAATCTCCAGATGTGGGTATGTTATGATGCACTTTGCCTTTAGGGTGGGGTTTGTCCTTGGAATGTCACTCCTGCTGTGTGTTGCTGGGAATTGCTCTTGGGGGTTCCTACTTCTCTTTTTGGTTTAGGGCAGAGCTGGGTGTGGGTGTGGAGCCAGGGGCTGTGTCCTTGGCTTCAGATATAAGGTCTCCACTTGTCCTAGGGATTGTGATGCACCACCTCTTAGTCAGCTCTGTACCAGGGTTCTGCTATGGGATCTCCAGATGTCAGCATGTCTCTATTTCTTTTCATCTTACATTACACAAAACACTTGGGGAAGACAAACTCTTGCATTATGTATATATCCAGGTTAGCATGTGTTTTATAAGTATTTTTAAGTGAAATTATGAAATAATATGCTTCACTTTGTCTTCTCCAAGCATTTTCCGTGTTCTTTCTCCTTTTCCCACATTCTACATTAATTTCTTTCCCTTCCATATTCCTCTCCCTATAGAACTTGTATATTATTGTCACTCTATAGAGACTGATCCTAAGTTCCCTCCCCAAAGACCTTCTTTTTTTCTTTTGTAAGCCATATCTGTTCCTTTAGAGTATATGCAAATATAAATTTACAGAGCTACTGTTCACAAGAAAGACAACAATGCCATTTGATTTAAGAGACTGCAATGCCTCTGTGAGTATTACTTATCTACTTTCATCCAGTTAAATGCTAATTTAGGTACATATGGCCCTGAGAAGTAGCTGTATGAGTGCATGCATAATATTTTGAAGTCCTCCAACATCCCTATCTCTTTCAACAACAATTTTCCTCTTTCTTTAATGATCCCTGAGCCATGGTATGAGGGGATGTGACAAAGCTATCCCATTTATGCCAGAGAATTCTACAGTGTCTTCTAATTTACGCATTTGGCTCATTGTGAAACTCTGTGTTTATCTTCATCTAAATCAAACACAACTGCTCTGTTGAAAATTGAGAAATGTACTAATTAATGAATATAAAGATAAGTCATTGGTTACTAATTTACTATTGTGACTATTTAGTAGAATTTTGGTACTCAGTTTACCTCTAAGGAACATGGCATATCTAAACACAGGTAATTGTTCCCAATACTGGTGCAAGAGTTGAATTTACCTTGTTCAGTTAGACTTATTGCCAATCAGAAAGTGTTTAGCATTTTTTTCTATATTATGTATTCTATATATTACCAGTCAGCCTGACTTTTGAGGAAATGCATTGCTTTATCTCACTTAATTTACAAGTGGATAGAGTATAATTCACGTTTTTTTCACTATAATGAACATACCACCCTGATTACAAAGAAAGCAAGCCAGTACATTTGGCACCTTCAGATAAGTTCTGTTTAATTTCTTTATGTTCTATGATTCAAATATGAGAGTCTTCAATAAAGAGCCCTACTGACAACTTCTAGAGAAAAATACAGCATTGGCATTCCCTTCAATGGCCAGGGCAGAATGAGTTCGAGGTTGGAAAATATTTGCAGTATTTGGCAGAGGTGCTAGGATAAGTCCAAATATTGTGTATACACTGATAAATCGGTTCCCCTTGTCCATATCTGTCAGAAATTTCTAAATAAATGGATGGAAGTAGAATAACCATACTCACTGAGACAATAAAGTCTCCTTAAAAAAAGCCACATCTTCTTGCTTACTTGTTTACAATAGAGCAGAATGCTTAACCAAGTTTCTGCACTGGAGAGAAAAACTAAGTTCCTTTTTTCTGTGATAGTACTGATATGGCAAAGGCATCACAGGAAGGAGCACACCACAGAATGTCACCAGCCTGCCTGGGGCTCTGTAGAATATGGTCACACTGCTCCAGGAGCACAAGTAAGAACAATACCAAGACTCACCATGATCTCAATGCTCAGATTGCTGCTGTACCTTGGTAAGATATAAAGAGGGGGAGTGGACACTCAAGTCTCTAAGGGAGGGACCATACTCCAACAACATGTCTGTTTCCATATGGAGATCTCAGGTGTTCCAGACAAGCTATCTAATGAAAAAGCTCTGAAAGAGAATTTTCTTCCAGGTCTAAATGTGGGACACAAGACTTCAGTACTGGCAGGTGAGTGCCTCTATCCACCCCATAATTTTATTTTTTGATCTGAATGTTAAACATTACCTCCTCTGGGTGAACTCTTTACAGTGCAGGTAGAGAAATGTGTTTATATATAATGCTGTGATGCCCATGAGAGCTCTATGTTAAGACCTAGATCTGGGGGAAGACTGTACTAGAACTCAGCCTTTGATTTCATTGCAGGAACCCTCCCAAAGCCCATCATCTGGGCTCAGCCAAGCTCTATAACTGCCTACCATAAGCCTGTGGCTATTTGGTGTCAGGGATCCTGGGATGCCACGGAGTATCACCTACATAAAGATGGAAGCCTAAACCCTTGGGACAGACAGTTGCCTCTGGAACGTGAAAACAAGACGAAATTCTACATTCAATATATGTCAGAGGATTATGCAGGACTATATAAGTGTTACTATAAAAGCAATCTTGGCTTGTCAGAGCACAGTGACACCCTAGAGCTGGTGCTAACAGGTAAGTGGATACTAAGGGGTACCAGAACAGGCTCTTTCTTCAGAAGATCTAATCTCCAGGGATACTTCTCTTAGAGCCCAAGCCTGTAGGTCAATGTGGGTGCTTTAAGATCATTTCACACACTGCCTCTTACATCCTAGGAGTCTTTGTTAAACCAAGCCTGTCTGTTTGGCCCAGCCCTGTTTTGATCCCAGGAGAGACCGTAACCTTGCAGTGCAGTTCATCACTGGGATTTGGCAGATTTATTCTGATCCAGAAAGGAAAGAAAAACCTCGCATGGACCCTAGACTCACAGACAAATGGCAGCAGGAAATTCCAGGCTCATTTTGTTCTGGATTCTGTAACTATCAACCACAATGGTACATTCAGATGCTATGGCTACTTTAGGAACATGCCACTGCTTTGGTCAAGTTCAAGTGACTCCATTGACCTCCTAGTCTCAGGTAAGATTCTCTGATCCATCCTTTTTTAGTGTATGCCCAGGAATCTGTTCTAAGAAGTAATGTAAAGAAACTCTATAGTCCAAAAGACTTTTACACATTTTAGAGTAGCCACCATCAGCATTTTAGGCACAACTGCTCCATGACTCATTAGAATTTGTCAGAGGCAGGAGAGTGAGGAACAGTCAGTATATGCAGTTATCAGGCATTTTTCTCTGCACTGCTTAAGTTTCTATTTTGTGATAAAACACCATGAACTAAAGTAACTTGTGATAGAATGGCTATTTTTCTGCTTATAGATTACAGTCTGTCATGAAGAAAATTAGAGGTAGGCACTCAAGGCAGGAATGAAGCAGAGACCATAGATAAACATTGCTTACAATGTAATCCCTAATAAATTCAACAGATTCTCATATTAAGGTCCAAGTACCTGGAGTTAGAAAAACCTACAGAAGTCTTGGCCCTCCCTCATCAGCTATCGATCATTCATTCAAATTCCTGCACAGACTTACCTACAAGCCAATATAATGGATGCATTTTCTTAATTAAAGGTGCCTCCTTCCAGATGACTCTAGCTTGTATTGAGTTAGCAAAACCTAATCAGAACAGTCTCGAGTGGCACCCTCAGTCCCTCAGTTCCTCATTTTTCTCTCAGTTTTGCTATTTGCCCATTATTATAACAACACCTGATCACAAAAAACTAGTGGTATACAGAATTTATAGACACAATCAAGTATTTCCGAATTGTCTCAGAGTTTATGTCACCCCTTACATTCAATAATGCTCGTCTTGTATAAATGGAATTAAACTGTGGTCTTCATGGGCATCCAAGAATACAAAGGCACAAAATTCAGTGTGAAAGAGGGTATATGAGCAAGTTAGAAGTACTTACGGTTCAAATTGAGAAAGAAAAGTGGGCTGGAAAACTCAAATGTTTCTCTTTCTTTATATACCAACTAAACCCAAGGACAAGTTTCTCAGTCTTCCTAAGGAAGGTAAATATGGCTTCTCTTGAAAGTTGAGTACTACAAAGTATAAAATGAGATTGAATTGGTAAAGCATCCTTTGAAGTTGGAAAATTAAGGAAAGTGGACTTGATGTCTTTTTATAAGCAACAAGAAATATTTGTGTTTGATCTGCAATATAAGATGCCCTGAGAATAGCATTTACTGTAAGTTAGTAAAATAATAGTTATTCAAAGCATGAGGAGAACACAGGAATGGCACAACTGTCTTGACAACTTTATATAGTATACTCAAAGGATTTGATCCTTTGGTGAAGATCAAACCATGAGAGCATAAAAAAGATAACACAGAGAATTCTAGATTAAAAGAAAGACACAAAAGATCTTGTTCTACAAAGAAAAGGGGGACTGGGTGCACAAATGATAACTGTGGGAAGACTGTGGTGTGACATAACTTCTTTGAATATTGTGTACAGAACATCCAGCCTCACAGCACGAAGGACTCCCAGTCGAAATCTGTATCTGGATGGTTGCAGCTGCATTTGTTCTAGTGACTCTAGTGATTCTGCTGTTAGAGGCTTGGTACAGAAATAAAATGGCACAAGATACATCCAGGAGATGATCAAATAATCCACTAGGTTACACACCTGACCAGAACATGGGAAATAAATCTGTTTTTCACATATAAGAAAGAAACAATCATATAAACACTGAGCATACATTAAAGAACTTTATTCTTCAAAGATCCAGGAAGCAAATGTGTTCTTGCTGTCAAGAGCACTTTGGCCATTTAATTGTACTCTTTTCTCGATATGTAACTGTGGATATTTGCTCACAAATTCCTTTTTTCTTCTTACTTCCATACCTCATGTATGTCAAGGATAGACAAATCCATCTTTCAAATAACATTTTCATTGCCCAATCAATGCACTTCTTAATGAACCTTCAACTACTGCTGATTAAAAGAAAATAAGTTAACAACAAAGACAATCAAAAAAAGCCAAATTCCCAGACTGAACTGGGTGAGATATAAATGATGTTTCCAACCTTTTTTCTCTGTCTGTAAACTTCAGTAACTTCAATGAATATTGTTAGAACAACCTGAAGATTCTTATGGAAAACTTCATATTTGCCTTCAAAGTAGTGATGACAGTGGGAAATAAGAAGGTGAGATATTGTTGCCATGACTTTAAATTAGAGTAGGTTACTATCCTTGTTAGTATAAAACACAAATAAAAAACATCACACTTTGTCATTAGCCAGGGTCTCTATATCTCCAATAAATTCAGGGAAGATAGAACAGCTATGCACACTATGAATGCTTTACAGTTTGCACTTTGGTTTAATAAAGTATTTTATTTAGCATGGCCTAAATTTGCCTTATGCTATTTGTTTTATCTCACAGTCATTATCATAATTCCAAGATGATGTTACATATGTGGAGCTCAGGAGTGACATAAAGCTGATGTTTTCCTTGGAATTTCAGATCTTATTGTTGATTGATTATTAATACAAAAGATTTGTTTTGTATAAGGCCTTAATCTCCTAAGATGCAGTCAATTATTATAAATGTAAATATTTCTTCTAAATTTGAAATCATGTATTTGATTAAAAGATAATACTTCATTGATTCTTTGACAGTCTCAATCATTACATTTGATCATGTTCATACATTTTTTTCATCTCCTCAACAATTGAACTTCACTCCCTGCATATTCAAAGAAAACTTCTGAAATCATAATTAGTTTGTCTGAAATTTAAACTTTTATGCCTTTGTTAGCTTTTGTTTACTGTATTTTTATTATGAATAAAGCCTTATGTTTTTAATCCATGTATCATTTTGTTCAAACACCCTTCCCCCTCCTGGACCTCCCTGTCACTCTCTCTTCTCCCCATCTCTTTATCTCCTCCCCATCAAGGGCAGGAGGTCCAAAGATCCCAAGGTGGCTTAGTTCAGCATTCACTCCAGGCAGATCCATTTTCCTCACCCCAACATAAAGACTGGGGCAGGTGTTCCTCTGGAGGAAATGGGCTCCATGGTGCCAGTCCCAGGTGCTTCAGATTCCAAGATGCTCAGTGCTTGTGGTTTGCAGCTTGGGCATGCTTTGCTTTTTGTTTAAAGTCCACTAATGAGTGAGTACATCCCCTGCTTCTCTTTCTGTGTTTGTGATACCTTACTCAGTAGGATATTCTCCAAATCCATTCATTTGCCTGCAAATTTTAAGATATCATTTTTTCTTACTGCTGAGTAGTACTCCATTGTTTGACAACCTCTTTTTTAAAATTATGTACACACTGTAATTATTTTACTTGTCTGAATATGTTAACAAAAATTTTAAGCATTGTGCTCGACATAAGGGGCATGTTGAGTTTTTCCTTATCATCAGGGAACATTTCTGATTTTGTTTATAAAATATGTCACCTCCAACTTACTTAGATATGATCTTTTTTTTCTTGTTTCTCTCCCTATTTATTTATCATTGACAAATTATAGTTAAAAGGAAGTGGCACTGGTATAAACATACCAAACCTCAGTTTTTAATCTAATTAATTCAATTTCTTAAAATTAATGAATGACAATGGAAAAAATTGAGACCAGAGGGAATGTACCTAATAATTCAGTTTTCAATTATTTTGATATCTGGAAGAATAGGGAGTGGAGCTTGTGCATATGCATCCAGAACCTCTGTAATGAAGTTTTCCATCATGGATGCCATATTAACCTAATTTATGATGCTTCTAAGCATCTCAGTTTCCAGGTGGCCCCTTTTATTTCTCTAGTTTTAATGGACTGATGATTTTTTTCTATCCATATAAAATCTTTTTTTTGTTCTTTATTTATTTTGTATTTATCAAGAAAAACATTAAAATAAATTTAAAATGTTAATAAGTTAACAATAACTATGAAGAAGATAAAAATCATAAGCATGACTTATCAAGGGTGGTAATGCAAATAAGATTGCTACACATATATTTACTTTGTACTCAGCTTTCCCTCTGAATTTTTTTTCCATCCCTTTATATCCTTAATCAAGGTCTCTTCGCCCTCCCACCACATCATGTCATTTTTCTTCTCCACAAGTCCCCATCCCCTCTCTGGGCACGGAGCAGACAGTCCTATGGTCCCACTGACCCAGTAATGCTTGGAACAGTCTCCACTCCTGGCAAATCCAGTTTTGTCGCCCCGCCCTCAAGAGTGAGTCAGGTGTTCCTATAGTTGGAGTAGGATCTGAAGGGTCAGTCCAGGGTGTCTCTGATCCCAAGCTGATCAGTGGTCGTGGTTTGCAACCTGGGCATGCTTGGCTTTTTTCTTGTTTGCTTGTTTAGAGACAACTAATGAGTGAGTGCATCCCCTGCTTATCTTTCTGAGTTTGTGATACCTCGCTCAGGAGTTTATTCTCCAATTCCATCCATTTGTCTGCGAATTTTAGGATATCGTTTTCTCTTACTGCTGAGTAGTATTCCATTGTGTAGATGTACCACAGTTTGTTAATCCATTCTTCAGTTGAGGGACATCTAGGTTGTTTCCAGGTTCTTGCTATTACAAATAATGCTGCTATGAACATAGTTGAACTAATACATTTGGAGTGTGAATGTGCCTCTTTAGGGTATACACCCAGAAGTGGTATTGCTGGTATACATTGTTGTATATGGTTTGCCTAAATGTTGTTGAGAATTTTTGCATCAATATTAATGAGGGAAATTGGTCTGTAATTCTTCTTCTTTGTTGTATCTTTGAGTGGCTTGGGTATTACGGTGATTGTGGCCTCATAAAAGAAATTTTGCCATATTCCTTCAGTTTCTACTGTGTGAAATATTTTGAGGAGTATCGTTAGTAATTCTTCTTTGAATGTTTGGTAGAATTCAGCACTAAAACGATGTGGGCCAGGACTTTTATTTTGGGGGACGTTTTTAATGACAGCTTCAATTTCCTATAAGGGTTATAGGCCTGTTTAGGTAATTAATCTGATCTTCATTTAATTTTGGTAGATGGTACCTGTCCAGAAAGCAAACAGATTCTGTAATTCTTGTAAATTCGGGACCTTTTCTCAGAGTAGAATTTAAGCTTCTTTCCTCTGCATCTGCTGGAAGCTCCGGCACTGTGTGTCATTTCGCTGTGATGTCTGCTCTGCTCTGAGATTTTCCTATTCTGGTAGCTCTGCCCACACTTTCTGTCTACCTTCAGCCAATCAACTTTTTATTAAACCTATAGGTTGGACAATTATTTAAGTGTAACATAAAAACTCACTATACTTTTCTTCATGTAATATTTTTTAATTAGATTCATACTAGTGCAAATAATAGAATATTTTGTGGAATAATTTTTAATTGTTTACTTTTGCCTAAAACAGCAGACTTTTCTTTAAAGTGGAGAATTTTCTGCTTTGATTCACTTTATTTTTTTCGGTGACAAAAGTAACATAACCATTTACTTTGTAATGAGGTGTGATAAGACTGGATGAATGTGGGCAATAAAATGAGTGCACCTACTCAATGTAGTCCAGAAATCCTACCAACACACAGAAAGCCTACCAACTCTTGGAAACTAAACTAAACATCACTCAGATGAACCACCTCTCCATCAAGGAAGAAATCAAGAAATAAATCAAAGTCTCCTAGAATTTAATGAAAATGAATCCACAATGTATCCAGACTTGTGGGACACAATGAAAGCAGTCTTAAGTGGAAAATTCATAGTACCAAATGCCTCTATGAAAAACCTAAAGAAATCCCACACTATAGAACTAACAGCAAAGCAGAAAGCCTTAGAAAAATTAGAAGCAAACCCACCTAGAAGAAGTAGATGGCATTAAATAATCCCCGCTTAAAGCTGAAATCAATACAATTGAAACAAAAAGAACAATACAAAAAATCAAAGAATCAAAGAGTTGTTTCTTTGAGAAAGTCAAGAAGACCAGTGAACCTTTATCCAAAATAGCCAAAAAGCAGAGAGGGACTACCCAATCAACAAAATCAGAAATGAAAAGGGGGACATAACAACAGATTCACCGAAAATCCAGAGAATTTTCAGTGAAATTCTATACTGTGAAAATCTGTACTCCACAAAGATAGAAATCCTGGAAGAAATGAACAGCTTTTTGAACACATAACATTTAACAAAATTAAATCAAGATCAGATAAAATACCTAAACAGACCTAAAACCTTAAAAGTTGAAGCAGTCCTTAAAAGCCTCCCAGCTAAAAACAGCCCAGGTCCAGATGGTTTCAGTGCAGATTTCTTCCAGACATTAATAGAAGAACAACTACCAATACTCCTCAAACTCTTTCACAAAGTAGAAAATGAAGGAAAATTTCCAAACTCTTTTAATGTGGTCTAAATTACGCTAATACCCAAGCCACTCAAAGATGTAACAAAGAAGGAGAATTACAGACCAATTTTCTTCATGAATATTGATATTAAAATTCACAACAAAATTCTGGGATACTGTATGCAACAACATATAAAAAATATCATCTACCATGATCAAGTAGATTTCATCCCAGAAATGCAGAGATGGTTCAACATATGAAAAACCATAAATGTCATCCATCATATAAAAAAACTTAAGCAAATAAAACCCCACATGATCATATTATCAATCCTGAAGAGGCCTTTGACAAATTTCAACACTCCTTCTTGATAACACTCATGGAGATATCAGGAACACAGGGAAAGTATCTAAATATAATAAAGGCGATTTACAGAAAGCCGACAGCCAACATTAAACTGAATGGAGAAATACTCAAAGCAATCTCACTAAAATCTGAAACTAGACAAGGCTGCCTTCTCTCCTCTTATCTATTCAATATATTTCTCAAAATTTTTAGCTGAAGCAATAAGAGTATGAAAGGAGATTAAGGGGATACAAATTGGAAAAGAAGTGAAACTATCTCTATTTGCAGATGACATGCTTGTATACATAAATGATCCACAAAATTCTACCAGGAAACTTCTACAGCTGATAAACACCTTCAGTCATATAGCAGGATACAAGATTAACTCAAAGAATTCAGTAGTCTTCCTATACACTAAAGATAAAAGGGCTGAAAAAGAAGTAAGTGAAACATCACCCTTTATAATAGCTGCTAATAGTATTAAATACCTTGGAGTAACTATAACCAAAGAAGTAATGGATATATTTGAAAAAAAACTTTAAACCACTAAAGAAAGAAATTGAGGTTATCATAAATGAAAAGATATCCCATGTTCCTAGATTGGAAGGATCAACATAGTAAAAATGGCAATTCTACCAAAAGCAATCTACAGATTCAATATGAACTTTCCATCAAAATCCCAACAAAATATTTTATGAGCCTTGAAAGAACACTACTCAACTTCATTTGGAATAGCAGGAAGGAAAGCCAGGATTGCCAAAAAAAATTTGCTCAACAAAAGAACCTTAAGAAGCATCACCGTCTATGACTTCAAGTTATACTATAGAGCTATAGTAATAAAAACAGCCTTTACTGTCAGAAAAACAGACTTGTGGATCAATGAAATCAAACTGAGGATCTGAGCATTAACCAAAATCCTATGAACATCTGATCTCTACAAAGAGCCCCAAAATTTTCAATGGAAAAAAAGATAGTATCTTCAACAAATGGTGTTGGCATAGCTGGTTTGTAGTGTGTAGAAATATGCAAATAGATCCAAGCCTATTCCCTGTACAAAACTTAAATCCAAGTGGATCAAAGACCTCAACATAAACCCAGTCACTCTGAACTTGATAGAAAAGAAAGAGGGAAATACCCTCCAATGAATTGGCACAGGCAACCACTTCTTAAATATAACACCAGTAGCACAGACTCTAAGAACAACACTCAATAAGTGGGATCTCCTGAAGCTGAGAAACTTCTGTAAAGCCAAGGACTCTGTCAATAGGACAAAAAGACAAGCTACAGAATGGGAAAAGATTTTCACCAACCCTACAAGTGATAGAGGCCTGATCTCTAAGATATATAAAGAGCTCAAGAAACTAGAGCCCAAAATCTTTAATAATCCCATCAAAAAATGTTGTTTAGAACTAAAAAGGGAATTCTCAGCAGAATTATAAATGATTGAAAGGCACTTGAAAAAGTGTTCAACTTCTTTAGCCATCAGAGAAATGCAAATCAAAACAACTTTGAGATACCTTCTGACACCTGTCAGAATGTCTAAGACACAGATGACAGCCTATGCTAGAGAGGTTGCGGAGCAAGGGAAACACTCCTGAATTGTTGGTGGGCGTGTAAGCTTGTTCAGCTACTCTAGAATGCAGTATGGCAGTTTCTCAAAAAACTGAGTATCAATCTCCCTAAGAATCCAGCAATACCTCTTTCAAGCATATGCACCAAATATGTGCATGTAAGCATCCTAACAGATAGTTTTAGCCATATGATTTTGAGATTAGCATGACTACCCACAAGACATGATTTGAAAACAGGTGGGCCCAAAACCAATATGCTTTGGAAAATTAAAAATTGTAAATCACACTCAAATCCAATTTTAATTCATGCCTGGGAATTTATTTTGATATTCATATGTAAATTTTAACACGTTGCCTTCTAGCCATGCACATATAATCCATTATATACTTTCTTTATTCATTATTTACCTTCCCAAGCAATTTTGTGAAAAATAGGAGTGTTATGGGGACAATATAAAGCTTAGAGTGTTGAATATGGAGGTGGAAAATAGTTACTTGATGAGGAACACCATTTAAAATTGCAGAAGTTCCCATTTCAGTCATCCCCATGCAGTCACCCTTTAACACACACATGGACACACACACACACACACACAAGAGAGAGAGAGAAAGAGGAAGAGTGCTAAAAATAAAATAAATATTTAAAAATGTGTAAGTGCAGTATATGTTTCCTTAAGGGAATAAGAACTTAGAAATTGAGAAGAGTAAGTCAGTAAATATATTCTATGTCATGGAGTTCAGTTATCCAGGTCTACTGCTTTCAGACACAGAAAAGATTGGCTGGAAAGATGATAGTATTAGGGAAAGTTATCATCCAGTCTTTGGACTTTAATCAGATCCAAGAGAAACTCAGTGATAAAATTTGGAGAGAGATTGACTGGGTAAGATTCAGGAAATGTTGCAGAAACAGAGTAGGATTGGATATGATGAATATACATTTGCATATGTATGAAACTCTCAAAGAATAAATGAAAATATTATCATAAAGAACCTAAACATGTAAGTAAAAAAAATACTTTTTATAGTTCCTGGTACATAACATTAAGTAGTCAGTGAAGCGCAACTGTTTCTTTCTTTCTTTCTTTTTTTCACATTCTGCTGATGTGGAAAATTCTAAAAGTTCCAATAAGCAAGATACATGACATGTAACAACTAATTAAGCATAAAAAACTGGTCAGATTCCTAGTGACATTACCTTAAACTTTTGAACATATAAAAAAGAAAAGCAGTACCTTTTGATCTTTTAATGTAAGTGCCATATCACAAAACACAGTAGCCTTACTTACTGACCACAGTCTGCTTTCAAGCCTTATTTTGGACATTTTCCCCTGGTTAATAAATTTGGATGCAAGTTAGTACATATCTGTAAAGATTACACTTATTATTATTTTGCCTTTCCTCACTAGCTAAATCAATGATTTCTTTATCTTTCTCAGAAATCCAAAAAACAGAAACACACTTTTAAAATTAAATAAGTAATTTATAATAAAAATTAATAATATTATTATTTTACACTTATTCCTGACAGAAGCTTTTAAAAGTATGTGCCTCCCAAATACTTATGATAAACTGTTGTGAAATAATATTCTAGATGAAATTTTGATTTGGGTTGCACCTAAATATGTCTTTTCTCTTGAGCTCAATTATACATGTATAACAGTCCTCAATAATATGCCAATACATTTTCCTTTGGGATAAGTAAATTAATTAGGTATTAATGTACAAGTAAAAAGTAACAATAGATATATAGTTAGCAAACCACTAAAGAGAGAGAGTTAAACACAGATACTAACTTAATGAATTAAATCACCACTAAGGCCCTGCTATTCAACTTAATAATATGCTGGAGAGCACAGAACCAAAAACACAATGCCCAGGCAACAGGTACACTATAGAATAAATATCCTGTGACAGAGATAAGACATGCCAACAGCACAAGCGACAACATAAAGCAAAATGTTTCAATTAAATATACAGGTCAGCACATATAAATTTAAATCCCCAAACAATCTGAAACTTATTAGTATTGATGTATGCAAACAGAAGACAAAAAATCAATACATATTAATGTATGCAAACAATTGGCTCTGAGAAGCGGCTATGTAAATGTATACATAATATTTTTCAGGCCTTCAATATCTTACATAAAAATGGATGGAACATATTATTTCAATTCACATTCAGTACCCAAGAATCATTATTTTACAAAAGAAAGAAAGTATAAGATACTTATACAAAAAAGTCACATCATCTGGCTTACTTGTATAAACTAGAGCTGATTACTTAACCAAGTTTCTGTACAACAAAAAAATGAGAAGTTCCTTTATCTGTGATAGTACTGATGTTGCAAACATATGAAAGAAGAACCAAACCTCAGAAAGTCACCAGGCTCTACATAATATGATCACACTTCTCCAGGAGCACAATTAAGAATAATATCAAGACTGATCATGATCTCAATGCTCAGATTGCTGCTGTGCCTTGGTAAGATATAAAGAGGGGAGTGTGCACTCAAGTCTCTAAGGGAGGGACCATACTCCAACAACATGTCTGTTTCCATATGGAGATCTCAGGTGTTCCAGACAAGCTATCTAATGAAAAAGCTCTGAAAGAGAATTTTCTTCCAGGTCTAAATGTGGGACACAAGACTTCAGTACTGGCAGGTGAGTGCCTCCATCAACTCTATGATTTTACTTTTTGATCTGAATGTTAAACATTACCCTCTTCTGGGTCAACTCTTTACAATGCAGGTAGAGAAATGTGTTTATATATAATGCTGTGATGCCCATGAGAGCTCTATGTTAAGACCTAGATCTGGGGGAAGACTGTACTAGAACTCAGCCTTTGATTTCATTGCAGGAACCCTCCCAAAGCCCATCATCTGGGCTCAGCCAAGCTCTATGACTGTCTTACATAAGCCTGTGACTATTTGGTGTCAGGGATCCTGGGATGCCATGGAGTATCACCTACATAAAGAGGGAAGCATAAACCCTTGGGACAGACAGTTGCCTCTGGAACGTGAAAACAAGACGAAATTCTACATTCAATATATGTCAGAGCATTATGCAGGACTATATAAGTGTTACTATAAAAGCAATCTTGGCTTGTCAGAGCACAGTGACACCCTAGAGCTGGTGCTAACAGGTAAGTAGATACTAAGGGGTCCCAGGACAGGCACTTTCTTAAGAAGATCTAATCTCTAGGAATACTTCTCTTAGAGCCCAAGCCTGTAGGTCAATGTGGGTGCTTTAAGATCATTTCACACACTGCCTCTTGTATCCTAGGAGGCTATGATAAACCCAGCCTGTCTGTTTGGCCCAGCCCTGTTTTGACCCTGGGAGAGTCCGTAACAATGCAGTGCAGTTCATCACTGGGATTTGGCAGATTTATTCTGATCCAGAAAGGAAAGAAAAACCTCTCATGGACCCTAGACTCACAGACAAATGGCAGCAGGAAATTCCAGGCTCATTTTGTTCTGGATTCTGTGACTATCAACCACAATGCTACATTCAGATGCTATGGCTACTTTAGGAACAGGCCACAGATGTGGTCAAGTTCAAGTGACTCCATTGACCTCCTAGTCTCAGGTAAGATTCTCTGATCCTTCCTTTTTTAGTGTATGCTGTCACTAAGAAGTAGTGTAAAGAAACTCTATAGTCCAAAAGACTTTTATACATTTTAGAGTAGCAACCATCATCATTTTAGGCACAACTGCTCCATGACTCATTATAATTTGTCAGAGGCAGGAGAATGAGGAACAGTCAGTATATGCAGTTATCAGGCATTTTCTCTGCACTACTTAAGTTTCTATTTTGTGATAAAACACCATGAACTAAGGTAACTTGTGATAGAACGGCTGTATTTCTGCTTATAGATTACAATCTCTCATCAAGACAATTAGAGGTAGGCACTCAAGGCAGGAATGAAGCAGAGAACATAGATAAACATTGCTAACAGGTGTAATCCCTAATGAATTCACCCGATTTTCATATTGAGGTCCAAGCACCTAGAGTTAGCAAAACCTACAGAAGACTTTGACCTCCCTCATCAGCTATCAATCAATCATTCAAACTCCTACACAGACTTACCTACAGGCCAATATGATGAATACATTTTCTTAATTAAAGGTGCCTCCTTCCAGATGACTTTAGATTGTATTGAGTTAGCAACACCTAATCAGAACAGTCTGGAGTGGCACCCTCAGTCCTTCATTTATCTTTCAGTTTTGCTATTTGTCCATTATTATAAAAACACATGATCACAAAAGACTAGTGGTACACAAAATGCATAGACACAATCAAGTATTTCCCAAATTTATCAGAGTTTATGTCACCCCTTACATTCAATGATGTTTGTCTTGTATAAATGGAATTAAACTGTGGTCTTAAGGACATACAAGAATACAAAGGCACAATATTCAGTGTGAAAGAGGGTAGGAGCAAGTTAGAAGTACTTACGGTAAAAATTGAAGAAAAAAAAGGGGGCTGGAAAGCTCAAATATTCATCTCTCTTTGAAGACCAACTACACACAATGACAAGTTTCTCAGTCTTCCTAAAAAAGGTAAATGTGGGTTCTCTTGAAAGTTGACTACTACAAAGTGTAAATTGAGATTGGATTGGTAAAGCATCCTCTGAAGTTGGGAAATTAAGGAAAGTGGACTTGATGTCCATTTAAAAGCAACAGGAAATGTTTGTGTTTGGTCTGGAATATAAGATGCCCTGAGAATAGCATTTGTTGTTAGTTAGTTAGTAAAATAATAGTTATTCAAAACATGAGGAGATCAGAGAAATACCCCGACTGTCTTGATAACTTTAAATAGTATACTCAAAGGATTTTATCCTTTGGTGAAGATCAAACCATGAGAGCATAAAAAAGATAACACAGAGAATTCTAGATTAATAAAAAGACACAAAAGATATTGTTCTATAAAGAAAAGGGGGCTGGGTGCACAAATGATAATTGTGAGAAGACTGTGGTGTGACATGACTTCTTTGAATATTGTGTACAGAACATCCAGCCTCACAAAATGAAGGACTCCCAGTCGAAATCTGTATCCGAATGATTGCAGCTGCATTGGTCCTAGTGACTCTAGTGATTCTGCTGTTAGAGGCGTGGTACAGAAATAAAATGGCATGAGATGAATCCAGGAGGTGAACAAATAATCCACTAGGTTACACACCTAAGTAGAACATGGGAAATAAATCTGTTTTTCACATATAAGAAAGAAACAATCATAAAAACCCTGAGTGTACATTAAAGAACTTTATTCTTCAAAGGTCCAGGAAGCAAATGTATTCTTGCTGTCAAAAGCACTTGGGCCATTTAATTGTACTCTTTTCTCCATATCTAACTGTGGATATTTGCTCACAAATTCCTTTTTTCTTCTTACTTCCATACCTCATGTATGTCATGGGTCCACAACTCTATCTTTCAAATAACATTTTTATTGCACAATCAATGCACTTCTTAATGAGTCTTTAACTAATGCTGATAAAGAGAAAATAAATCAACAACAAAGATAATCAAAAAATGCCAAATTCCAAGACTGAACTGGGTGAGGTATAAATGATGTTTCCAACCTGTTTTCTTTGTCTGTAAATTTCAGTATCTTCAATGATTATTGTTTGAACAACCTAAAGATTCTTGTGGAAAACTTCATATTAGCCTTCAAAGTAGTTATGACAGTGGGAAATAAGGAGGTGAGATATTGTTGCCATGACTTTAGGGTAGAGCAGGTTACTGTCCTTGTTAGTACAAAACACAAATAAGAAACATGACACTCTGTCATTAGCCAGGGCATTACTCTCTATAACTCCACTAAATTCAGGGAAGTTAGAACAGCTATGCACAACATGAATGCTTTACAGTTTGCACTTTGATTTAATAAAATATTTTATTTAGCATGGTCTAAACTTGCATTTTGCTATTTGTTTTATCTCACAGTCATTATCATAATTCCAAGATGATGTCACATGTGGAGCTCAGGAGTGACATAAAGCTGATGTTTTCCTTTTAATTTCAGATCTTATTGTTGATTGATTATTAATACAAAAGAATTGTTTTGTATAAGGCCTTAATCTCCTAAGATGCAGTCAATTATTATAAATGTAAATATTTCTTCTAAATTTGAAATCATGTCTTTGATTAAAAGATAATACTTCATTGATTCTTTGACAATATCAATCATTATATTTGATCATGTTCATACATATTTTCCATCTCCTCAACAATTGACCTTCACTCCTTGTATATTCAAAGAAAACTTCTGAAAAGATAGTTTGTCTGAAATTAAACTTTTATTCCTTTGTTAGCTTTTGTTTACTGTATCTTTATTATGTATAATAATATATATATTATGTATATATGTATATGTATAATATATAATATATAATATACAGATATATATTATATCTGTATCTTTATTATGAATAAAGCCTTATTTTTTTAATTTATATATCCTTATGATCAAATCTCCTTCCCCCTCCTGCCCCTCCCAGTCACTCTCTCTTCTCCTCATCTTCTTATCTTCTCCCCAGCAAGGGCAGGAGGTCCCAAGGTCCCAAGGTGGCTTAGGTCAGCATTCACTCCAGGCAGATCCATCTTCCTCACCCCAACATCAAGACTGGGGCAGGTGTTCCTCTGGAGGAAATGGGCTCCAAGTTGCCAGTCCCAGGTGCATCATCCCAAGATATTCACTGTTTGTGGTTTGCAGCTTGAGTGTGCTTTCCTTTTGCTTAGAGTCCACTAATGAGTGAGTACATCCCCTGCTTATCTTTCTAGGTTTGTGATACCTTGCTCAGGAGAATATTCTCCAAAACTATCCATTTGCCTGCAAATTTTAGGATATCATTTTTTCTTGCTGCTGAGTAGTACTCCATTGTTTGACATGTACACACTGTAATTATTTTACTTGTCTGAATATGTTAACAAAAATTTTAAGCATTGTGCTCAATATAAGGGACATGTTGAATTTTTCCTTATCATCAGGGAATTTTTCTGATTTTGTCTATAAAATATGTCACCTCCAACTTATTCAGATATGATCTTATTTAAAAAGATAATAATCTACATTCCTAAGGTCCTGTTAAAATTTTGGAGGAATGAAGATGTCATAATGAAAACCGGATTTGCCAGGAGTTGAGGCTGAACTAAGCAATATTGGGACCTCGGGACCTTGGGAGGGATGCGGAGATGTGGAGAAGAAAGAATGACCTGATGGTGGGAGGGAGAAGGAACTTTGATTAAGGATATACAAAGTTAGAAAATGTGACTTCTTTATTCATAATAAAAAAAGAAAAATACTGCTTCTTCCCTGATATTCACTTTTGTTCTATTCAACAACACTGTCAATATGACATTTTAAAAAAATGTTTGCTGTTAACAAACATCACCATGTATTTATGGTGTTTAATTCTGTTTGCACATTACTGGATAGTGTTTTTATTATACATTGGGCATATCATTGAGTTCTAGTAGAAAAAATATTAAAATTTACTATAATACAAAGTACCCATACCGCACACATCCTAGGGTGGACAAAGCATCAAGGTCACAGTTTCATGAGGAACTTACAGAACTAGTTCCACATATTATCTGTTGCTAGTAAGATATCACATTGAGTTGATAAATAGTGATATTTGAGGACTTTTAAATTTTTATTTTTCACTGTTTCATACATTGGCATGATGTTTTTAATCACTGTTATCCATACTCCTTGTTTTAATTCCCAATATTGCTTGAACAGAAACTTTTCTCAAGAAGCTTCCCAGTGACACGGTCTTGGTTTTGAGTGTAACCCACTGAGGTTAGTGAGAGTTACCTGTCTATACACAGAAAGAATGTTATTTGAAGGGAGCAAAGACCAATGATCTGAGGCAACAGCACTGAGTAAAAAGACAGACTTTTTCACAAAGACTACTAATTGCCTATTGTGCCCTTGGAGAGCTACATTTTACATTGATTATATTTATTTCTTTTTTAGATTTAGACAATCAATTAATTTTTCTGCCAAGAGCCATATTAGATTTATTAAAGGAACGAATAGGGGATGGGGGAGGTAAAGAAATGGGGTAGTAAACAGAGAAGAAAAGAGAATCAAATCATTTTTGTAAAATCTGTTTAAGGTGTTTATCTGAAGCAATTCTTGTTATGTAGATAGGACATTGAGATAAATTAAGATTAGTTTTAAATAAAAGATGATAAACAAATTTTTCAAAATTTCAAGATAATTTTTGTGTTTCACAATTTTGTATTGTCACAACACTTTTTTCTATGTCCCAACAATTTTTTGTTTTGTTTGCTCTGTAATTACTATTTATTCTAAAGTATCTTTCTTTTTACATTTTTAAAATAAAGTATAAACATATCATTCTTTCTCTCAATTTTTTCATGGCTACAATTCAATTTTCCTGGCACCACTGTTCAGTCTAAAATCCAGGACCTTCTCTTTTTCACTATTCATTGTTGTTATATATACATATAAATCCACAAATTAATGAAGAAGACCCTCTGAATCCATCTATTTTATTGGTGTGTATAATTTTTCAGAGATGAACCAGTTCCAGTGGTGTTTTCCACTTTAATATTTTGTTTTATGTGTCACATTCATTGCTTTTGTGTAGAATATTCATTGATTTAAATTGTATTAGTTATTAAGCTTAAGCTTTCATATTTTCAAGGCTTACTCATAAGCCAAATTAAATTAAATGTGTTCAGTCTTAGAAAATAAAGACATTTATTTATTTTCTCTATAAGAGCAATATTAGATTCAGTTGTGTGTTAGTGTGTCCTAAATTCATTTTCTTCATTCACCTCCTTCTGATTGCACATCCAATATTCTACACTGCCAACACTTAGTCATAGACATATAAACAAATATATTATATGAATACAATCGTCAGTGTCAATTTTTTGTTCTCTGTGTGTATAAATATCTAGGGTTTACCACAAGATATTTTTCACATTTGATGTTTTGTTACATTTTTATTACATTTTGTTTTTACTTTGAGTGAAATATTCATTAATATGAATAGTTTCAAATGCTATGCTTATTATTTGCAAGACAGATTCTTATTCCAAAGAGAAAAAAATGTTCATTCTAATAGAATAAAGATATTTTCTGGTTTGACAATCAGGATATTACTGAGTATATGCTGTGTATAGTCAGTAATTTTTACAATAACAGAACTTATATAATGGATCTCTCAGTCTCTTTAGATAGATAGATTATATATATGTATATGTATATATATAGAGAGAGAGATAATATTCCAGCTGATACCATGATGGTTGATTGTATATGGAAGTTCTAAGAATCTAGTGGTTGTTCCATCCACATTATTGGATATCTCAGCTGGTGTTCAATATATGTCAGAATCCCAAAGAATTATGCTCTAATGCCAGCAAAGTATTGAATTTGCTAACAAGAGCAAAACTAAGTGGGCAAACAGAGATCAAGCTTTTTCCCATGTCCTTTACATAAACTGACAGGAGAAGGTTTAGTTCAGAATATTCCCACCTCAAATTATCATGATTAAAGTTTAATCTTTCTATCTCAAAGATTCCAAGTAGAAGTTAGTTTTCCATCATCAAATTATTTAATTAAAAAAGTTTTACAAGTAAATCCCATTATTTGTATTTTTTAAAATAATTTTAGAATTAACTAGGTTGACAACCAAGAATGGCTATTGACATATATCCTCTATACAATGAGCTATAGGTGTAGCTTTCTGGGATGGCACCACAATGAAACTTTCTTCCGTTAGCAATGTTTCTGGTGTAAGAGACATCTTCTTTGATGCATCTTTCTATTAAAGGCCCTAATACTATCTATAGCTATAATATGTAAGAATTACAGCTTGGATGGAAAAGCAATTGAGAGAATATAATAATAATAATAATAATAACAATAATAACCAACAGAGGGACAGATGTCTCTCTGAACAGTGAGATCTTGTGATGTCCAAGGCAGAGTGGGTGTCAGGCAGCTTCAGACACCAAGGATCTCAGGTTCAGTACAGAGTAGGAAGTGAGCAAGTTCCAGCCTCTGGGCCTCCCAGACCCTCATCCCAGAGGCCAGGGCCACAGTCCCAAATTTAACCTCACGAACAGACCTTCCCTGGACCAGGACTGAGAGAAGCCTTCCCCAGCAATCCCAGGAGCCATATCATTGAAGCCCAATCTCTGCCTTCAAGGCAGGATGCATCATCACAGAACAATGGACATGTCTCTCTGAACAACATGACACCTTGGTGTCCAAGGCAGAGTGGGAGTCAGGAGGCTTCTGACAGTGAGGATCCCATGACCTGACCAGAGTAAGAAATTATGCAGACTCCGTGTTCAGAACAGACAGGAGACACGCAATCCCTGTATCCACAACAGACTAGGATTCCACTAAAACCAGACTACAAGTGAATCAAGGAAGCAATAGGCCGACATCAGTACAAGAATACATATAACAATATAAAGAACAAGTCACTACCAGAAGAAGTTGATGTCTCTACAACACCAAGACCTGAACAGAGCAATGAAGAGAAAATAGAAGGAAACAACAGTACAAACACCCTTATGAAGATTATAGAAGCCTTAAAAGAGGATATGGAAAAGTCTCTTAAAGAAAAAGAAGAAAAAACAAATAAAAAATTGGAAGACATGAACAAATCCTTGAAGGAAAACCAAGAAAGAGAAATCCAACAAATGAAAGAATCATTCCATAAACTAAAAATTGAAATAGAAATAATAAAGAAGTCACAAAACAAAGCAAAGGATGAAATAGAGAATCTGAAGAAATGATCTGGAACTACAAATATGAGAATAAGCAACAGAATCCAAGAGATGGAAGAGATAATCTCTGGAGTGGAAGACTCAATAGTGGAAATGGATAAATCAGTAAAAAGTAAACACCAAAACCAAAAAAGCCATAACAAAAATGTTCAAGAAATCTGAGACACCATGAAAAGACCTAACCTAAGAAGAAGAAGAAGAAGAAGAAGAAGAAGAAGAAGAAGAAGAAGAAGAAGAAGAAGAAGAAGAAGAAGAAGAAGAAGGCCAACTCAAAGGCACAGATAATGTATTCAAAAAATCATACAAAAAAACTTCCCAATCTAAAGAAGGAAACACCGATAAAAATACAAGAAGCTTACAGAACACCAAATAGAATAGACCCCCCAAAAAATCTGCTTACCATAAAATAATTAAGCCACAAAACATACAGACAATGAAAAAATATTAAGAGCTGCAAAGAAAAAGGGTCAACTTGCCTGTAAAGGCAGACTCATCAGAATAACGCCAGAGTATTCAATGGAAACAATGAAGGAAAGAATCTCTTGATAGAAGTTATACAGATACTAAATGAGCATGGCTGCCAACCCAGACTGCTATACCCAACAAATCTGTTAATCATCATAGGTGAAGTAAGCAAGATATTTCACAACAAAGAAAAGTTGAAACAATACATATCTTCAAATCCAGCACTACAAAAAGCACTTGAGAAACAACTCCAACCTAAGAAGCCAAGATACACTCATGAAACCACAATCAATAATCCCACACATGAAAAACCCTAAGAAAGGAAATACACACAAACTATCACCAAAAATAACACAAAGAAACAATCAGTGGTCATTAATATCCCTTAACATTAACATTATTATTAATATCTCTTAATATCAGTGGACTTAATGCACCTATAAAAAGACACACCTTAACACAATGGATACAAAAACAAGAGCCAACCTTCACCTGCATACAAGAAATACACCTCAACTCCAAAGACAAACACAGGCTCAGAATAAAGGGTTGGAAAAAGAATTTTTAATCAAATGGCCACAAGAAACAATTTGGTGTTGCTATCTTAATATCCAACAAAGTAGACTTCAAACTAAAATCAATAAAAAGGGACGAGGATGGACATTATTTATTCATCTCAGGAAAAATCAATCAAGATGAGATCTCAATCCTAAATAATTATACCTCTAATATAAGGATACCTTTATGTGTAAAAGAAACACTACTAAAGCTTAAACCCCACATCAAATATCATACTCCAATAGTGAGAGACTTCAATATCTCACTTTCACCCTTGGATAGGTCAACCAAACAAAGACCCAAAAAGAAATAAGGGGTCTAACCAATGTTATGATGCAAATGGACTTAGTAGATATGTACAGAAGTTTTCATCTGAACATAAAGGATCATTTCTCATCACCCCATTCAACTTGCTCTAATGTTGACAACATACTTGGTCATAGGGCAAATATATTAAAAAAAGAAAGAAAAAAGAAAAAGGAGAAAGAAATACTATGATTAATATCAGGGTTTCACTGGCTTTGTTACTTTTAAAGGCTATGTTTACTTTTTATGTTTTATGGAATTATATGATTTGTATTTGTCTTAGTTTTTTAGGTTATAGTAGAACTCTTTAGTAATTCCATATTTTCTCATGTCTATTTGTTATTGCTGTTTTTTATTTTTAGCATGGAATATTTTATTAGTATTTTAAGCAGGTTACAAAGTATGCATTTGTTAAAGTTGTTTATTGAATTTAAGTTTACTTTTGCTATGTAAAAACACCAGGTTTTGGAGATTCTTCAGTTTATTGAAATAAATTTATAATGTATGATCTTATGATTTTCTGGAATTTCATTCATATATCTACTATAATGTTTACCTTTCAATTTCTAGTTTTATTGAAGTAAGTCTTCCTTTTTTGTTTAATTTGGTTAAGAATTTGCCAATCGTCTTAATCCTTAAAAATTAATTAATTAATTAGTTAGTTAAAAAAAACAAAAGAATTTTGGTTTGACTGTAGAAGGGTTGCTTAGCAGAAATTTGTGGTGGCTATACTGTATCCGTGGGCATTAGCTGTGAACTACTGTGCTTTCTTTATTTGTAGCTAAGCCTAACCTTGCTTGAGAAGATTTAGATTTTATTTTTTATGCTTTCTGTATTTCAGAGAAAAGAGTTTTATTACCATATGGTATTTTTGTTATCTATTCTGAATGTTTTGATTTTTATATAAAGTTTGATATTGATTTTCAAATAATAATTAAAAAGTGAAAAAAAAACAAAAAAGGAAACAAAGTCACATTTAACTTCACCTGGACTTTGGTCCTACATCAGTCTATGATAAAATGAGTTTTATTGATTTTCCCTGGGAAGGAATTCTTGCTAAGTACCAAACACTATTTTCTTTGTAAGAAAACAATCAAGGTGCAAACCAACTCCTTGTAGCCCTATGGGACTGAATGAGTCTTTGTTTATACTTTTCTTTTAGATAGCCTCAACAGGCAAGTTGCAAAGAAAAAGTTTTAAAAAAAACCTTTCTTCTAACATTGTACAATAGTCAATTAATTTTGTTTAATAATATTAATATTATTTATCTTGTTTCTATATTTACTCTGAGCAGAAAGCAAAAACACTCAGCTAAATTTTATACCATGGAAATACTGAAATAGGTTTATTTACCTAAAATCCCTCAGAACCAATAAATAACCAATTACAGCAAAAATAGTAATAATCACATCATAGAACAAACCTTAAAAGAGATTTATTAAAATTGAAAAACAGTAGGTGACCTGCCTCTGCTTGGGCTAAAACATCAGAGAACTGAGAAAAATGCAGGATTTATAGAGTTTCTGAAGGAGTGAGTAGAACTTTTATGGTAGAACATTTGAGGGTGGTGAGGGGAGAATTGTTAACTTTAGAGCTTGAGATTCTTTTCTCTGTAGGTTAAAGTCTGGGATGAGCCATTAGAAGAGTTACAGTGTTTTCTGTGTGGGAATTGGCAGTTGAAGATGCTCAGTAGAAAGAGTCCAAGATATTCATTTGCTTTGTGGATCTTAATATAAATATATAAGACTTCAAATGGTCTTGGAGTAGTAAATTTCAGCAAAGAAAGACAGAGTGATAATAAAGTTCAAATAAACAACACCTATCTAACAATTGAGCACAACAAAAAGCATTAGAGAGAAAAATCCATCCTAAGGACCCGAGATACACTCATGAAACCACAAACAATCATTGACCCCATAAAAGAATACTCCAGAGAAAGAAAATACAAACAAGTTACCACCAAAAATAACAAGAAATATCAATCAGTGGTCACTAATAGCCCTTAATATCAATGCACTTAACTCTCCTATAAATGGACGTACATTAACAAGATGGATACAACAACAGAAGCCATCCTTCTATCACCTACAAGAAACACACCTCAACCACAAAGACAGACACAAGCTTAGAGTAAAGGCTTGGGAAAGGATTTTCAAGTCAAATGGCCCTAAGAAACAAACTGGGGTTGCCATCCTAATATCTAACAAAGTGGACTGTAAGCTAAAAGCAACTAAAAGGACCAAGATGGTCATTACTTATTCATCATAGGAATAAATGTAAAAGAGGATATTTTAATTATGAATATTTATGCCCCTAATATTAGGGCACCTACTTAAGTAAAAGAAACACTGCTAAAGCTCGAATCCCACATCAATTCTTACACCCTAATAGTGGGAGACTTCAATACACCACTTTCAACCCTGGATAGGTCAACCAGAAAGAGATTCAACAGAGAAAAAAGGAGTCTAAAAGAGGTTATCATGCAAATGGATTTAATAGATATCTACAGAAGCATCCACCCAAAGGCAAAGGAATATACATATTTCTCAGTTCCTCATGGAACTTTCTCCAAAACTGACCATATAATTGGTCATAAAGCAAATATCAACATATACAAAAAAAAATGAAAATAATTCCTTGTAACATAGCTAACCACCAGGGCCTTAAGTTAGAGTTCAACAACATCAAAAATCAAAGAAAGCCTACCAACTCATGGAAACTTAACATCAATAAGCTGAACCATCAAGGAAGAAATTAAGAAAGAAATCAAAGTCTTCCTAGAATTTAATGAAAATGAATCCACAACAGACCCAAACTTGTGGGACACAATGAAGGCAATCTTAAAAGGAAAATTCATAGCACAAGATGCCTACATGAAAAACTTAGAGAAATCTCACACTAGAGACCTAATAGCTCAGCTGAAAGCTCTAGAACAATTAGAAGAGAACTCACCTAGAAGGAGTAGAAGGCAATAAATAATCAAACTTAGAGCTGAAATCAATATAATTGAAACAAAAAGAACAATACAAAGAATCAATGACTCTTAAGAGTTGGTACTTTGAGAAAGTTAACAAGATAGATAAACCCTTAGCCAAACTAATCAAAAAAACAGAGAAAGAAAGTGTTCTAATCAACAAATTCAGAAAAGAAAAGGGGGACATAACAACAGACCCCCAGGAAATCCAGAGAATCATCAGATCATATTTTGAAAATCTATATTCATCAAAAATGGAAAACCTACAAGAAATCGACAGCTTTCTAGACAGGTACCACCTACCAAAACTAAAAGAAGATCAGATTAATTACTTAAACAGGTCTATATCCCTTAAGGAAATTGAAGCTGTCATTAAAGCCTCCCCAAAAATAAAAGCCCTGGTCCTGATGGTTTCAGTGCCAAATTCTACCAGACATTCAAAGAAGAATTACTACCGTTACTCCTCAAACTATTTCACACAGTAGAAACTGAAGGAATATTGCCAAATTCCTTTTATGAGGCCAAATTACCCTAATACCCAAGTCACTCAAAGACAAAACAAAGAAGAAGAATTACAGACCATTATCCCTCATGAATATTGACACTAAAATTATCAACAAAATTTTAGCAAATGATATACAACAATGTATAAAAAACATCATCCACCATGACCAAGTAGGCTTCATCCCAGAAATGCAGGGCTGGTTTAACATATGAAAAACCATACACATTACCCATCATATAAAAAAATCAAAGGAACAAAAACACATGATCATATCCTTAGATGCTGAAAAAGCCTTTGACAAAATCCAACACTCCTTTATGATTAAAGCCCTGGAGAGATCAGGAATACAGGGAGAATATCTAAATATAATAAAGGCAATATATAAGAAGCCGACAGCCAGTATCAAACTTAATGGAGAAAAACTCAAAGCAATCCCACTAAAATCAGGAACAAGACAAGGATATCCTCTCTCCCTTTTTCTATTCAATATAGTTCATGAAGTTTTAGCTAAAGCAATAAGAGAACGAAAGGAGATTAAGGGGATACAAATTGGAAAAGAAGAAGTGAAGCTATCTATATTTGTAGATAATATGATTGTATACATAAGTGACCCACAATATTCTTCTAAGGAACTGCTACAGCTAATAAACACCTTCAGCAATGTAGTAGGATGCAAGATTAACTCAAAGAAATCAGCAGCCCTTCTATACACTAAAGATAGAAGAGCTGAAAAAGAAATAAGGGAAATATTACCCTTCATTATAGCAGCAGATAGTATTAAATACCTTGGAGTAACTATAACCAAAGAAGTAACAGACCTATTTGACAAAAATTTTAAATCACTGAAGAAAAAAAATGAATAGGATATCAGAAAATGGAAAGCTCCCATGTTCCTGGATAGGTAGGATCAACATAGTAAAAATGGCAATTGTACCAAAAGCAATCTACATATTAAATGCACTGTCCATTAAAATCCTAACACAATATTTTGGACCTTGAAAGAATAATACTCAATTTCATGTGGAATAACAGGAAAGCCAGGACTGCCAAAACAATTTTACTCAACAAAAGATCCTCAGGAAGTATCACCATCCCTGACTTCAAGTTATACTATAGAGCTACAAAAATGAAAACAGCCTAGAACTGGCATAAAAACAGACTTGTGGGCCAATGGAGTAGAACTGAGATTCCAGACATTAACCCAAAAAAACCTATGAACAACTGATCTTTAACAAAGAGGCCCAAAATATTCAATGGAACTCACCTAGAAGGAGTAGACGGCAGGAAATAATCAAACTTAGAGCTGAAATCAATACAATTGAAACAAAAAGAACAATACAAAGAATCAACGAATCTAAGAGTTGGTTCTTTGAGAAAGTTAACAAGATAGATAAGCCCTTAGCTAAACTAATCAAAACACAGAGAGAGAGTGTCCAAATCAACAAAATCAGAAATGAAAAGGGGGACATAACAACAGACCCCAAGGAAATATAGAGAATTATCAGGTCATATTTTGACAATCTGTATTCCAAAAGAATGGAAAACCTAGAAGAAATGGACAGCTTTCAGGACAGGTACCATCTACCAAAATTAAATGAAGATCAGATTAATTACCTAAACAGGCATATAACCCTTAAGGAAATTGAAGCTGTCATTAAAAACCTCCCCAAAAATAAAAGCCCGGGTCCAGATGGTATCAGTGCCGAATTCTATCAGACATTCAAAGAAGAATTACTATCGTTACTCCTCAAACTATTTCACACAGTAGAAACTGAAGGAATATTGCCAAACTCCTTTTATGAGGCCACAATCACCCTAATACCCAAGCTACTCAAAGACACAACAAAGAAGGAGAATTATAGACCAATTTCCCTCATGAATATTGATGTGAAAATTCTCAACAAAATATTGGCAAATCATAAACAACAATGCATAAAAGATATCATCCACCATGACGAAGTAGGCTTCATCAGAGAAATGCAGGGCTGGTTTAACATACAAAAAACTGTAAATGTTATCCATCATATAAACAAACTAAAGGAACAAAACCGCATGATCATATCCTTAGATGCGGAAAAAGCCTTTGACAAAATCCAACACTCCTTTATGATTAAAGCCCTGGAGAGATCAGGAATACAGGGAGAATACCTAAATATAATTAAGGCGATTTAGAAGAAGCCCACAGCCAGTATCAAACTTAATGGAGAAAAACTCAAAGCAATCCCACTAAAGTCAGGAACTAGACAAGGATGTCCTCTCTCCCCTTATCTATTCAATATAGTTCTTGAAGTTTTAGCTAAAGCAATAAGGGAACGAAAAGAGATTAAGGGCATACAAATTGGAAATGAAAAAGTGAAGCTATCTCCATTTTCAGATGACATGATTGTATACATAAGTGACCCAAAAAATTTTTCCAAGGAACTGCTACAGCTGATAAACACCTTTAGCAATGTAGCAGGATACAAGATAAACTCAAAGAAATCAGTAGCCCTTCTATACACTAAAGATAGAAGAGCTGAAAAAGAAATAAGGGAAACATTACCCTTCATATTAGCTGCAAATAGTATTAAATACCTTGGAGTAACTATAACCAAAGAAGTAACAGACCTATTTGACAAAAATCTTAAATCATTGAAGAAAGAAATTGAAGAGAATATCAGAAAATGGAAAGCTCTCCCATGTTCCTGGATTGGTAGGATCAACACAGTAAAAATGGCAATTCTACCAAAAGCAATCTAGAGATTCAATGCACTGCCTATCAAAATCCCAACACAATATTTTTTGGACCTTGAAAGAACAATACTCAATTTCATTTGGAATAACAGGAATGCCAGGAATGCCAAAACAATTTTACTCAAGAAAAGAACCTCAGAAGGTATCACCATCCCTGACTTCAAGCTATACTATAGAGCTACAGTAATAAAAACAGCCTGGTACTGGCATAAAAACAGACTTGTGGACCAATGGAATAGAATTGAGGATCCAGACATTAACCCAAAAACCTACAAACACCTGGTCTTTGACAAAGAGGCCCAAAACATTCAATGGAAAAAAGATAGTATATTTAACAAATGGTGTTGGCATAGCTGGAAGGAAGTGTGTAGAAAAATGGAAATAGATCCGAGAAATGCAAATCATACAACTTTGAGATACCACCTAACACCTGTTAGATTGGCTAAGATAAAAAGCACAGATGACAGCCTATGCTGGAGAGGATTCGGAGCAAGGGGAACACTCCTCCATTGTTGGTGGGAGTGTAAGCTTGTTCAGCCTCTTTGGAATGCAATATGGAGGTTTCTCAGAAAATTGAGAATTATCTCCCCAAGGACCCAGCAATACCACTTCTGGTGTATACCCTAAAGAGGCACATTCACACTTCAAAGGTATTAGCTCAACTATGTTCATAGCAGCCTTATTTGTAATAGCAAGAACCTGGAAATAACCTAGATGTCCCTCAACTGAAGAATGGATTAACCAATTATGGTACATCTACACAATGGAATACTACTCAGCAGTAAGAAAAATTGATATCCTAACATTCGCAGGCAAATGGATGGATTTGGAGAATATCCTCCTGGGCGAAGTATCACAAACTCAGAGAGATAAGCAGGGGATGTACTCACTCACTAGTGGTCTCTAAACAAACAAACAAGAAAAAAAGCCAAACATACCCAAGCAGCAAACCACAACCACTGAACAGCTTGGGATCAGAAACACCCTGGACTGACCTTTCAAACCCCACTCCAACTATTGGAACACCAGACTCACTCTTGAGGGCGGGGGGACAAAAATGGATTTGGCCAGGAGTGGAGACTGTTCCAAGCATTACTGGGTCAGTGGGACCATAAGACTGTCTGCTCCCTGCCCAGTGAGTGGATGGGAAGTTGAAGAGAAGAAAAATGACCAGATGTGGTGGGAGGGGGAAGAGACCTTGAATAAGAATATACAGGGATGGAAAAAAATTTAGAGGGAAAGCTGAACATAAAGTAAATATATGTATAACAATCTTATTTGCATTTCCACACTTGATAAGCCATGCTTATGATTCTTATCCTCTTTATAGTTATTGTTAACTCTTCCGCATTTTAAATTCTTTTTACTGTTTTTTCGATAAATACAAAATAAAGAAGGAAAAAAAAAACTAGAAGACCACTGCAGACATATAGACTAAAAAAAAAAAAGAAAGAAAGTCTTCTCACCACATAATAATCAACCTACAAAACATACAGAACAAAGAAAAAATTTTAAGAGCTGCAAATGAAAAGGATCAATTTGCTTATAAATGTAGGCCCATCAAAATAACACCTGACTATCCAATGGAACAATGAAAGTGAAAGCAAGAAGGTCCTGGTCAGAAGTTATACAGACACTAAAAGAGCATGGCTGCAAACCTAGAATATGATCCCCGCAAAATTATCAATTAACATAGATGGAGTAAGCAAGATATTTCTAGACAAGTCAGACTTAAACAATACCTAACTACCAATCTGGCCATTCAGAGAGCATTAGAGGAAAACCTTCAACCTAAAAATCCCAGATACACCCACGAAACCACAAACAATAACTACCAAGAAGAAAAGGCCAGGGAAAGTAAATACATACAAGCTACCACCAAAAATAACAGGAAATATCAATCAGTGGTCACTATTATTCCTTAATATCAATGGAATCAATTCACCTATAAAAAGACACACACTAACAAGATGGATACAAAAACAGAAGCCATCCTTTTGCTGCATATAAGAAACACACATCAACCTTAAAGACAGACACAGGCTCAGAGTAAAGGGTAGGGAAAAGATTTTCCAATAAAATGGCCCTAAGAAACAAGCTGGTGTAGCCATACTAATATCTAACAAAGTAGACTTTAAACTAAAATCAATTAAAAGAGACAAGGATGGACATTACTTATTCATCTCAGGAAAAATTGATCAAGATGAGATTTCTTTCTTTTTATTTTTACAGGAGATGACATTTATTAAAGTAAAAGTGCATGAAAGCATTGCTTAAAGATTCAGAGTACACAGGTAGCATAAATATTTGCTCCAACTGGACACAGTGATCAGCAATACATAGTATAACAGAAGACTGTTTGAGCATAGAAAGGTTACTGATGTTTCGCTATTGATTGCTACTCTCATGCAATAGCTGAAATTATTTTTTTCTTTATTTTTCTTTATTTTTTTAATTATAAATAAAGTCACACTTTCTGTCCATGTATATCCTTATTCAAGGTGCCTTTCTCCTCCAAACCCATCCAGTCACTCTCTATTCTCCACATCTCCCCATCTCCTCCCTGGAAGGAAAGGAGGTCCCAAGGTCCCAATATTGCTCAGTGCAGCATCAAATTCTGGCAAATGCAGTTTCCTCACACCAACATCAAGACAGAGTCAGTTGTTCCTCTAATGGGTGTGGGATCCAAGGTGCCCATCCCAAGTCCCAGGTACTTCAGATCCCAAGCTGTTCAGTGGTTGTAGTTTGTAGTTTGGACATGCTTTGCTTTTGGACTTTTTGTTTAGAGTGGACACTAATGAGTGAGTACATCCCCGGCTTATCTTTCTTGATTTGATATACCTCGCTCAGGAAGATATTCTCCAAATCAATCCCTTTGTCTGCAAATTTTAGGATATCATTATTTTTTGCCACTGAGTAGCACTCCATTGTATAGATGTACCAGAGTTTGTTAATCCATTCTTCAGTTGAGGGGCATCTAGGTGGTTTCCAGGTTCTTGCTATTATGAATAATGCTGCTACAAACATAGATGAACTAATGCCATTGGAGTGAGAATGTGCCTCTTTAGGGTACAGGCCCAGAAGTGGTGTTGCTGGATCCTTGGGGAGATTGATTGCAAGTTTTCTGGGAAACAACCATATTGCATTCAGGAGTGGCTGAACAAGCATATACTCCCACCAACAATGGAGGAGTGTTCCCCTTGTTCCGCATCCTCTCCATCATAAGCTGTCATCTGTGTCTTTTATCTTAGCCAATCTGACAGGTGTCAGGTGGTATCTCAAAGTTGTTTTGATGTGCTTTTCTGTGATGGCTAAAGAAGTTGAGCACTTTTTCAAGTGCCTTTTAACCATTTGTAATTCTACTAAGAATTCCCTTTTTATTTCTAAACAACATTTTTGATGGGGTTATTCAAGGTTTTGGGCTCTAGTTTCTTGAGTTCTTTATATATTTTAGAGGTCTGTCCTCTATCACTTGTAGGGTTGGTGAAAATCTTCTCCCATTCTGTAGGCTGTCATTTTGTCCGATTGTCAGAGTCCTTGGCGTTACAGAAGATTCTCTGTTTCAGGAGGTTCCACTTATTGAGTATTATACTTAGTGTTTGTGCCACTAGTGTTATATTTAAGAAGTGATTACCTGTGCTAATTCATTGGAGGGTATTTCCCACTTTTTTTTCTATCAAGTTCAGAGTGGTTGGGTTTATGTTGAGGTCTTTGATCCACTTGGATTTGAGTTTTGAAAGGGTAATAGACTTGGATCTATTTGCATTTTTCTACCCACAATCAACCAGCTAAACCAACACCATTTGTTGAAGATACTATCTTTTTTCCATTGATAATTTTGAGCCTCTCTGTCAAAGATCAGGTGTTCATATGTTTTTCAGTTAATGCCCAGATCCTCAATTTGATTTCATTAATCCACAAGTCTGTTTTTATGCCAATAACAGTGTGTTTTTATTAGTATAGCTCTATACTATAACATCAAGTTACAGATGGTGATGCCTCTTGAGGTTCTTTTCTTGAGCAAAATTGATTTGGCACTCCTGGCTTTCCTCCTATTCCAAATGAAATTGAGTATTGTTCTTTCAAGGCTCATAAAATATTGTGTTGGGATTTTGATGGGAAGTGCATTGAATCTGTAGATTGCTTTTGGTAGACTTGCCATTTTTACTATGTTAATCCTACCTATCCAGGAACATGGGAGAGTTTTCTATTTTCTAATAGCTTCCTCAATTTCTTTCTTCAGTGATTTAAAGTTTTGTCTAATAGATCTGTTACTTCTTTGGTTATAGTTACTCCAAGATATTTAATACTATTTAAAGCTATTATACAGGGTAATATTTCATTTATCTTAATTTAAAAACCAGAGAGGGAGTATCCAAATCAACAAAATCAGAAATGAAAAGGGGGACATAACAACAGATGCACAGATAATCAAGAGAATTATCAGGTCATACTGTGAAAATCTATACTCCACAAAAATGGAAAACCTGGAAGAAATGGACAGCTTTTTGGACACATACCATTTAACAAAGTTAAATCAAGATCAGATTAAATACTTAAACAGCCTTAAAACCTTAAATGTTGAAGCAGTCGTTAAAAGCCTCCCAACTAATAAGAGCCCAGGTCCAGATGGTTCCAGTGGAGAATTCTTCCAGACATTAATAGTGATGGAGAGTTCAGGAACACAGGGAAAATATCTAAATATAATAAAGGTGATTTACAGGAAGCCAATAGCCAGCATTAAACTAAATGGAAAAATACTCAAAGCAATCTCACTAAAATCTGTAACTAGACAAGGCTGTCCTCTCTCCCCTTATCTATTCAATGTATTTCTCAAAATTTTTAGCTAAAGCAATAAGAGAACAAAAGGAGATTAAGGGGATACAAATTGGAAAAAAAAGTGCAACTATCTCTATTTGGAGATGACATGCTTGTATACATAAATGATCCACAAAATTCTACCAGGGAACTTCTACAGCTGATAAACACCTTCAGTCATATAGCAGGATACAAGATTAACTCAAAGAATTCTGTAGCCCTCCTATACACTAAAGATAAAAGGGCTGAAAAATAAATAAGGGAAACATCACCTTTTATAATAGCTGCAAATAGCACTAAATACCTTGGAGTAACTATAACCAATGATGTAATGGATCTATTTGACAAAAACTTTAAATCACTAAAGAAAGAAATTGAGGTTACCAGAAATTAAAAGATCTCCCATGTTCCTGGATAGGTAGGATTAACATATCAAAAATGGCAATTCTACCAAAAGCAATCTACAGATTCAATGCATTTATCATCAAAATTCCAACACAATTTTTTATGGACCTAGAAAGAATAATACTCAACTTTATTTACAATAACAGGAAAACCAGGATTGTCAAAACAATTTTGCTCAACAAAATAACCTTAGGAAGCATCACCATCCCTGACTTCAAGTTATACTATAGAGATACAGTAATAAAAAACAAGCTGGTACTAGCATAAAAACAAACTTATTGATTCATGGAGCACACATTAACCCAAAAAATCTATGAACACCTGATATTTAACAAAGAGGTTCAAAATATTTAATGGAAAAAAGCTAGTATCTTCAACAAATGGTGTTGGCATAGCTGGATAGTAGTGTGTAGAAAAATGCAAATTCATCCAAGCCTATCACCCTTCATTAAACTCAAATTCAAGGTGACCAAAGACCTGAACCCAGCCACTTGATAGAAAAGAAAGTGTAAAGTATCCTCCAATGCATTGGCACAGGTGACCACTTCCTAAATATAACACCAGTATCACAGACACTAAGAACAACACTCAATAAGTGGGACCTTCTGAAACTGCGAAGCTTCTGTAAAGCCAAGGACACAGTCAATAATACAAAAGGAAAAACTAAAGAATAGGAAAAGATTTTCACCAATCCTACATGTGACAGGGGACTGATCTCTAAAATACGTAGAAAACTCAAGAAACTACAGCCCAAACCCTTGAATTATCCAATCAAAAAATGTTGTTTAGAAGTAAAAGGGGAATTCTCAACACAAGAATTACAAATGGCTGAAAGGCACTTGAAAAAGTGCTCAACTTCTTAGGTCATTAGAGAAATGCAATTCAAAACAACTTTGAGATACCACTTGACACCTGTCAGAATGTCTAAGTTTAAAGATACAGATGACAACCTATTATGGAGAGGCTGTGGAGCAAGGGGAACATTCCTGTATTGTTGGTGGGAGTTTAAGCTTGTTCATCTACTCTAGAATGCAGTATGGCAGTTTCTCAGAAAACTTGGAATTAATCTCCCTAATGATACAGCAATATCACTTTCAGGCATATGCACCAAATATGTGCATGTAAGCATCCTAACAGAGAGCTTTAACCATAAGATTTTGAGATTAACATGACTACCCACAAGACATAATTTTAAAGCAGTTGGGCCCAAAACTAATATGCTTTGGAAAATTAAAAATTATAAATCACACTCAAATCCAATATTAATTAAGGCCTGGGAATTTATTTTGATGTTCATAGGTAAATTTTAACTCATTGCCTTCTGGGCATGCACATATAATCCATTATATACTTTCTTTAGTCTCTATTTACCTCCCCAAGCAATTCTGTGAAAAATAGGAGTGTCATGGGGACAATATAAAGCTTAGAGTGTTGAATATGAAGGCTGAAAATAGTTACTTGCTGATGAACACCAATTAAAATTACAGAAGGTCTCATTTCAGTCATCCCCATGCAGTTACCCTATAACACACACATGGACACACACACACACAAGAGAGAGAGAGAGAAAGAGGAATATTTAAATATTTTAAATATTTAAAAATGTGTAAATGCAGTATATGTTTCCTTAAGGGAATAAGAACTTAGAAATTGAGAACATTATGTCAGTAAATATATTCTATGTCATGGAGTTCAGTTATCCAGGTCTACTGCTTTCAGACACAGAAAAGATGGGCTGGAAAGATGATAGTATTAGGAAAAATTATCAGCCAGTCTTTGGACTTTAATCAGATCAAAGAGAAATCCAATGATAAAATTTGGAGAGAGATTGACTAGTAAGATTCAGGCAATGTTGCAGAAACAGAGTTGGATTGGAGATGATGACTATACATTTGCATATGTGTGAAATTCTCAAAGAATAAATAAAAATATTATTATAAAGAACCTAAACATGTAAGTATGTGCCTCCCAAATATTTCTGATAAACTGTAGTGAAATAATATTTTAGATGAAATTTTAATTTGGATTGCATCTAAATATGTCTGTTCTCTTAAGCTCAATTATACATGTAAAACAATCCTCAATAATATGCCAATACATTTTCCTTTGGATAAGTAAATAAATTAGGTATTCATGTACATATAAAAAGTAACAATAGATACATAGTTAGCAAACCACTAAAGAGAGAGGGTTAAGCATAGATACTAAGTTAATGAATTCAATCACCACTAAGGTTCTGCTATTCAACTTAATAATATGCTGGAGAGCACAGAAGAAAGAAACGCAATGCCCAGGCTACAGGTACATTATAGAACAAATATCCTGTGACAGAGACAAGACATGCCATCAGCACCAGAGACAACATAAAGAAAAATGTTTCAATTAAATATACAGGAGAGCGTACATAAATTTAAATCCCCAAACAATCAGAAACTTATTAGTATTGATGTATGCAAACAGAAGCCAGTTGTTGACTCTGAAAGGCAGCTATGTAAATGTATACATAATATTTTTCAGGCCTCCAATATCTTACATAAAAATGGATGAAACCTATTATTTCAATTCATATTCAGTACCAAAGAAGCATTATTTTAAAAAAGAAAAGAAGTATAATCTACTTATAGAAAAAATGCCACATCATCTTGCTTACTTATATACACTACAGCTGATTACTTAACCAAGTTTCTGAACTGGAGAGAAAAAATAAGTTCCTTTTTCTGTGATAGTACTGATATGGCAAAACCATGACAGGAAGGACCACACCTCAGAATGTCACCAGCCTGCCTGGGGCTCTGCAGAATATGGTCACACTGCTCCAGGAGCACAAGTAAGAACAATACCAAGACTCACCATGATCTCAATGCTCAGATTGCTGCTGTACCTTGGTAAGATATAAAGAGGGGGAGTGGACACTCAAGTCTCTAAGGGACCATACTCCAACAACATGTCTGTTTCCATATGGAGATGTCAGATGTTTCAGACAAGTTATCTAATGAAAAAGTTCTGAATGAGAATTTTCTTCCAGGTCTAAATGTGGGACACAAGACTTCAGTACTGGCAGGTGAGTGCCTCCATCCACCCCATGATTTTATTTTTGATCTGAATGTTAAACATTACTCTCCTCTGGGTCAACATTTTACAGTGCAGGTAGAGAAATGTGTTTATATATAATGCTGTGATGCCCATGAGAGCTCTATGTTAAGACCTAGATCTGGGGGAAGACTGTACTAGAACTCAGCCTTTGATTTCATTGCAGGAACCCTCCCAAAGCCCATCATCTGGGCTCAGCCAAGCTCTATGACTGCCTTACATAAGCCTGTGACTATTTGGTGTCAGGGATCCTGGAATGCCACAGAGTATCACCTACATAAAGAGGGAAGTGTAAACCCTTGGGACAGACAGTTGCCTCTGGAACGTGAAAACAAGACGAAATTCTACATTCAATATATGTCAGAGGATTATGCAGGACTATATAAGTGTTACTATAAAAGCAATCTTGGCTTGTCAGAGCACAGTGACACCCTAGAGCTGGTGCTAACAGGTAAGTGGATACTAAGGGGACCAGAACAGGCTTTTCCTTCAGAAGATCTAATCTCCAGGGATACTTCTTTTAGAGCCCAAGCCTGTAGGTCAATGTGGGTGCTTTAAGATCATTTCACACACTGCCTCTTGTATCCTAGGAGGCTATGATAAACCCAGCCTGTCTGTTTGGCCCAGCCCTGTTTTGACCCTGGGAGAGTCCGTAACAATGCAGTGCAGTTCATCACTGGGATTTGGCAGATTTATTCTGATCCAGGAAGGAAAGAAAAACCTCTCATGGACCCTAGACTCACAGACAAATGGCAGCAGGAAATTCCAGGCTCATTTTGTTCTGGATTCTGTGACTATCAACCACAATGGTACATTCAGATGCTATGGCTACTTTAGGAACAGGCCACAGATGTGGTCAAGTTCAAGTGACTCCATTGACCTCCTAGTCTCAGGTAAGATTCTCTGATCCATCAATTTTTAGTGTATGCCCAGGGATCTGTTCTTAGAAGTAGTGTAAAGAAACTCTATAGTCCAAAAGACTCTTATACATTTTAGAGTAGCAGCCACCAACATTTTCTGATGCAACTGCTCCCCTTCATGTCTTATTAGAATTTAGCAGAGGCAGGAGAGTGAGAAAAGTCAGTATGTAGAGTTATCAGGAATTTTCTCTGTACTGCTGCATGAACTAAAGGAAAGATTTTATTTTATATGTTTCATCTATTTTAGAGAACAGAAGTTTTATTACTGTATGGGGTTTTTTGTTATCCTGAAGATTTTGCTTTTTTAATATAATGTTTGATATTGTTTTTCAAAAAATTTTAAAAAGTTGTATTTCTTTGGAGAGCTTACAATCCATCATGAAGAGAGTTAGAGGTAGGTACTGAAGGCAGGAAATGAAGCAGAGGCCATAGAGGAACATTTTTACAGGCTTACACTCCAATGATTTGTTCAGACTATTTTTTTAATATTTTTTTATAATTTAAAAGTTTTTCTATATATCAACCACAATTTTCTCTCTTTCCTCTTTTCTCAGTTACCCCACCTTTGCCTCACCATACTTCCCCATCCACTCCTCAGAGAGAGTAAGTACTCTCAGGGGAAGTCAATATAGTCTGACTATTTCTTACACCATCCAGGTCCAACTACCCATAATTAGAACCACCCATGGTTGCCTTGGCTCTCCCACATCAAATATCAATCAGTCAGCAAAAGTCTTCCAAACACTTGCCTACAGGTCAATATGATGACGGCATTTTCTTATTAAAGTTGCCTCTTTCCAGAGGACTCTAGCTCTAACTTGTATGAAGTTAGCAAAACCTAATGAGAAAATCTCCAGTGGCATTCTTAGTCCTCCATTCTCCTTTTGTCTTTATTTCCTGAAATAAATGGTACAGTCTCATGATAATATCTGGTCACCAAAGACTTGTGGTTAAAAAAAAAGTACATAGACTCAATTAGGGAAGTTTGTGTCCCTCAAAGCCAGTCTTTTCCTCACATTCAATGTTATGCTTTCTTGAGACTGGGTGGGCATGAGAGGTAATCTTGACAGACAAACAAGAATACAGAAGCAAAAAAATCTTGTCAGAAACAAAGTGATACCAGTTAGAATTATTTAAGGTACAGAGTGATGTAGAAACAGAAAGGCAATAGTCAATTCAAATTCAAATACCTCTCTATCTATCTCTCAGAATCCAAGGAGCAGTCCACACCTGAGAATGGTAAGAACTCTCACGGGAGGCTGGGTACAGCAATGTGTGAGATTGTTATAAATTGAAAGAACTGCACTTGCTCCCTATTTAGATAATCTGTTCCTTACATTGCTGAGGTCTCAATACATCTCTCCATCTAAATCTCATACCCTCCTTAATACCATCATCTAATCACATCAGGTCTTTAAATATCTAATGGGGTTTCTTCCTATCTCCTTGCTCCCTGGATAGATTTTAATGAACAATGAAAGCAAATCAAAAGGTTCTTTTGAGATTTAAACTTGAGGATAATCACCTTCTGTGAGTTGTTCCCTTGGTTTCTGCAAGTGTAAAGAAAAGTGTTGGGTCATACCTTTAATTTACTTCTTGTACTATTTTTGGCTGTGATCTCTTGGATGAGCAGGGGTCTTATCCATCAGATGTCAATTCTGGGATGACCATGTTCCCTCTGCCACAAAAATAATGACACACGACACTAAACTGGAAAAGACCCACAGCTAAGGCTGAACATTAAGATTATTTTCTTTATAGAACAAGTAGCTCATCTTTTGTAGTAAAGATAAGGCTGAAAGTCAGATCATGAATTTAAACTTTAGCTCTTTATATTTCTTCTAAATGACCTGAGCCTAATGGGTCACTCTGAGTCTTAATTCTCTCATCTACAAACTAACTTGGTAATGGAAACTATTTCTTGTTTCATGATTGTGAGGTTGGGGACTGTGAGTGGGATGAGCATGAAATAGGTACTTAGGTAAATAACATCATTCTCTCACACATGATGTCAATTGTGCCTAAGGACTGGAAAGGTACCAGAAAGTTCTGATTGGAGTCTTGGTGACCCTTCTCCTGCTTTTCTTCCTCCTGCTATTTCTCATCCTCTTCCGATATTCGTGTAGAGGCAAACCAAAGAAGGCAGGTGAGTAAGGTGTGAGTGATTTGGGTATGTGGATGTAGTGGGTAGAAAAAACATCTAATCTCCAGCTCTATGAAAATTTCAAGCATTTTGAAATTTTTTCTATCTTCTACATTATTTGGATGCTTACAGTATGTACTTAAATGTCTGATTTATTCCTCTGAAAGTTTCTATTGGTAAAGATTTCCCATCTTTATAGCTGATACTATTTCATTTCATACAGACACAGGAGAGACCAACTTTCAACTTCTTTCAGAGGCTCCAGAACAAACTCCCAGAGAGAGACTCCCTCAGAAGAGGTAACTACTTCCCAGAGACCCATACTTCTACCTACCTTTTATATTTCACTGCTACCTGATAATTCCTGTTTCCTCAGATCCAGCCCAGATGCTGCCATAAAGGACAAAAACTTGTGTAAGTATAAGAGAGACCTGGCGGGGATAGCTAAATCACAGCATCACAGGATTGATGGGGAGGTTCTGAGATGAGCACTCTGCGGGAGTAAATCTAGAGAATTCACCACACTCCCTGGTTCTCTGTCTTCTTATCTGACAAAAGCATGGGTCTGGGAGACTAAGAGATCTCAGAAACTCTGGCTAAGAGATGATCTCCTTTATTCTAACATGACAGATGCTTCTGTGAAAGAAACACAACCCAAGGAGAGTGTAAAGCTTGACAGTTGGGTGAGATTGCTGCCCCATTCACAATGATAAGATTTTATGTCCCTGTGTGGTCCATGACTTCTTCTTTGTGCCAGTAACACCTACAGCTGATTCTCACTTTCTAGAAGAAATTGCCACTTTGAACTATTTTTTTTCTTGGTTTTACTATGAGTAGGTGGCCCATCTCTTCTGTCTTCTCTCTGGATGTGTCATCTGTCAGTTGCTTAGCATGTTACTAAAGACTCAGAAAAACACATGAGTCACAGAGCTCTCCTTGTTCAAGATCCTTGTATATTCATTTACCCTGTCATCCGCAGAGAGCTTCTTTTTTAACCTTATGAGCAATGTCACTAGAGTTTTAAAAAAGTAAAGGTAACATGTAAATCTCAGCAACTTCCTGAAACAGAAAGAGAAAAATAGAGAAGAGAAATTGAAGGAAAGCTATGTTTTAGTAGAGCCAGAATTAAGATCAATTATGTGATTTCTGACAGTCCTAAGGCAGGGAGTGAAGATTTAGAAAAAAGTAAAGAATCACAAAGTGTTGGGGAAAACATGCTTAGGACAGAACAGAAACAATAATAAAAACATTATACAATAACTCAGAAATGTAGACATAATTACAAAACTGCCTGGCAGTAACACTATAAACAATGAAAAAGCATATTTTTGTTTTGTTTTTCCTAAGTAATATGAACACACCCATTCTAAACTTATCTCAGGTCTAGAAAATGAGATTTGTAAAACTGAAGAACGTTTGTGGTATGCTGAACTATTAGGGAAAAGAAATTAGAAAAAATAATATAATGTGTAAGGTGCAAAAGGCCAGTGTGAATCACAAAGACTCTGTCTATGTATATTCTGAGAAGATGCCTGAAGAGGTCTACATAGACATCTAATTAACCAGCACGAACAGGCAGAAAATACAGAAAGTTCAAAGGTCTTCAGACAGGAAGATGAGAATGTAGCTGAATCTGAGAAAAGAGAAGTCAGTGTGATGATAAAAGTCCAAATCTATGGGAGGGACATTTGCAGACTCCCCAGGGCCCCAGAAAGTCCCTGAAGATTTTAGTAGTAATGATAGAATGTGACTTAAATTTCTAATGGATCTCTCTGAAAGAGATCCTGAATGGAACCAAGAATCCCTTTTCCAAATAATTGTTTTCTTGCTACAGAACCCACCTGATGAAGATGCTGAGAGAATTGTGTATGCCCAGGTGAAGCCTTCCAGATTTTATAAAGCAGGGTTTACTTATCCTTCCCCACTGTCAGGAAAAGTACCAGACATGAAGAACAATCAATCAGGAGACAACAGAGAGATGCAACCTCAGGTGGGTCCTGTTCATCCCAGCCCCCTAAGATGCTAATGACACACACATACCTTCCTCCAACTTTGTCTCATTCTAGGCTGCTACATGCAAGGAGTCCCAGGATGTGACCTATGCCCAGTTATGCAACAGGGTACTGGAATAGAGCAAGAGCTGAGACGAGAAAGCAGCCAACGCAGTCAAAAGACTCTGTTCCCACCTTCCATAAACACAAACTAGGGGACATCTGAGATAATATTTGTCCCTAGGGAACTCTGTCTAATGAATGCCAGTCATTCACTTTGGAGACCTTCTTGATTATTTGGTCAGAGATAACTAATGTCTCCCTATGTTTTGTAAATAAAACTAAATGTTTCAATAAACTATTAACAAAATAAAAAAAATAAAGTGAGAAAATGTGACTTGTATGACAATGTAACAATGACATATTAATTTATAAAACATAAAGATTCTGACCCATGAATAAATGCATAGGCAAAGAATGTTTAAAATCAATGCCCTTCACATTCACATTCCAAAGGTATTAGCTCAACTATGTTCATAGCAGCATTATTTGTAATAGCAAGAACCTGGAAACAACCTAGATGTCCCTTAACTGAAGAATGGATTAACAAACTGTGGTACATCTACACAATGGAATACTATGCAGCAATAAGGAAAAATGATATCCTAAAATTCACAGGCAAATGGATGGATTTGGAGAATATCCTCCTGAGCGAAGTCTCACAAACTCAGAGAGATAAGCAGGGGATGTACTCACTCACTAGTGGTCTCTAAACAAACAAACAAGAAAAAAAGCCAAACATGCCCAAGCGGCAAACCACAACCAC